>CBVK0101858080.1:0-10199 GCA_900067695.1 Picea abies | reverse complement strand
AGCAATATGAGGGAGGTAAGTGATTACATAACCATAGGAGCAAATGGAACCATGGGTAAGTTATCGCCCAGTAAGAGATCTCAAACGTTGATCTGAGATCTACGTGGGAATACATTTGCATCAGTAGAGGGTGTCGGAGATGGGACCCCCACCCGTCAAATTACCCTATGACAATCTACTAGGTGGAGGAGGCAAGGCCAGCGCGGGACCCCCTGTCCCATCCATGATCTAGATCATGCAAGGTGGGCGGAAAAGGACAACCAGGTAGGAAGTGACCCACAATTAAATAAAATAATAGCAAATAAAGTTATAAACTGAAGTGAGAAGGTAAGAGGGGACCATGGAGGATTACGTGGCAGAAAAAAGGTAGCAAGGGAGGTGACATGGTTGCATTAGAGATTTCCATGTCGACACTAGAGCCACATCATTAGGCATGTGTCATGCCACATCAGCATGATATAGTTATATTTATAAAAAAAAATTGGAGCCAAAATCTTGTTTTGGCCATAACATGAGCATATTTATCTAGATCTAGGTGATATTTTAGGTCTAGGTCCATAGTGAAGAGCACCATAAAATTTCCAGTGAGGGCTATTAGCCAATTCAACTCCATAATTTTAGAAATTGCAGATTTGTGGTTTCAAAAGAACAACATTGTACTCCTTGACAAAGATCATGTTGTTGATGAAATTTTGATAGTGAGACGGACGAGTAGACGTGAAGAAAACCAATAAAGAACTTGAACAAATCCCAAAGGGTTTGGAATGGAGATGCAAAAATATGCAAAAATCCATTATTTGAGAAGACTTTTTGGGGATTTTTGGGATCTTCAAAGTAGGAAAAGGGACCCTAGATGTCAAATCTGGAAAAAATATCCTAGTTGACATTTTACATGCTCAATAATCTAGACAACTTTGTATATTGAATATTTCTCAGTTTTTTGTTATGATCCAAAGCCTTAAGTCTAGAAAAAAAAAAAACACAAAAGGGAAAAGTTAACATTTCCAAATTAATACATAATTTGACAATAACATCAGTCTGCCAATATGAAAGTTGTTGTGTACTCATAATTGTAATTATTAACTGCACCCAATACAAAACTTTTTTCTGGTTCTCGCTATATTTTCTTCCACAAGTGGCAGAAGATGGCCTTTGATCTTGATTGTACCAATGGGAAAGTGCACAATTTGGGCAAAAAAGGCAAATTTAGAAAGCCATAACTTTTAGCTTAGAACTTAGAATGAGGCATGATTATAGTCGTTGGAAAGGTAGTCCATAGGAGAACATGTTAGAAAGTTTAAATTTTCAATATATGCATGTGGTTGTTTTATGAAGTTGCAGTGACAAGACATTCGGGTTCAATGAACAATGTAATTATAAAATATGAAGGACTTCAAAGTAGTTTTATTTTTAAAAAAATAAGTTCTAGATGATAGAGGTACATACCAAATGTGAATATTAAGAAAGGAAGGTTGCAGATACTACATGATGATGCTTGTGCAATGATGTGGAGGCACATTTGGAGGTGCAAAAGTAAGACAACAAAAAGGAGGATTGAGTTCTTAATAACAAAGTACTATTGTTGATGAGCATGAACACTCAAGGAGAGAGTGTTATGTCAAGGTCTCTTAATAAGGTGATCAAAGGCCATGAACGAAGATTTCTAAGGTCTATTGCAAATCTAATTCCAAGATCAAATACAAGGAATAAATGAACCTAGAAGTTCATGTCTTGAAAAAGAAAGAAGGAATCCATAATATGTATTGTAATTAACCAGTGTAATTCATATTACATAGGAAGAGTTATAAAAGGATTTTTTCATTACATATGACCATTGTATGGAGCAAGAAAATGGTGACAAGTATAATGATCCATGAGAGCTCTTGGGTATCGGATCTAAATATTTTGTATCACAAGAGAATATTTATCAATGGTATATAAGATACCAGCATGTAGAGAAGATCTATGAGATTCCTTACTATTATAGCTAGTTATTGTGTATAACCAAGTAACCATGATAGGGATAAAAAGCATGGAACAAGCGAACAGGAGAAGAATGACACCAATAATCCAATGAAGGTAAGGCGAGTTTCCTTAACCCCTCGATATAGAGGAATGGAATAAGTAATAATGGTTGCAAGGCATATTTGCAAAGAAGGAAGTGATGGGGGTTGGTATGGTAGAGAAAATAAGCCAAGGAAAAAAAAGGACAAGGACCACATGGGGTGATGTGTGGCTCATGGGATGGGTGAGTCATCTATGTAGGAAAGTCTATGAATGCTTTGAAAAGTTATAAGCTATCAATCAACAACTTCTATCTAAAGAATTTAGAGATATACATCCACCTGTGATATCATAGTGCACAATGGAAGCATGATACAAAGTATAAAGTATTTAGTGGAAGAAACAATGAACTTTCATTCATTTTCAAGGTGCCAACAGAAGAACAGAGCATTCCATTGTGTGCAGATTGGTCTTGGTGGACATAATTAGAATTCATAGAGAATTACTCAGTGAAGTGAAGAGGAATTTCAGAATTGGACAAAGTCCATGGGTAGATATAGATAATGGAAGAATATGCCATAATGTGGATGCTTAAGCTGAGTGGAGATATTACAGTACTAAGGGAATAATTCCAGCACAAAATGAGCACAATTGATGATATTGAAGGTAGGGAATGTTGAATGCATTTTGAGCGTGCTAAGTGTATTCCAAGTGTATAAATGGATGGAAAAACAAAGAAGAACATAAGAAGTGTAGTGATTTCTAGAATGGAAATATTAATAAGGCATATAAGAAGGAAAGTATATCTATGATTACCATTGTTCCCAAAATAAAATGGAATTTGCAAAAAGACCATATGAATATGGAAGGGAATTAATTAGAATGCTATGAAATGTTGGAATATCCAATTGAAGTTATAGTTGGGTGCAAAATAGAGTGGACTCTAGAGGAGTCTATATGAAATTGAAGACACATAAATGCACCATTTTATTGTGCTAGAGTGTTGATTGATGAAGTCGAGGTTGAGACCAAATGGACCAAAGAAGAGAGAGTGTTTAATAAGATTGTAATCACCATATTAAGCAGGAGTGATACAAGTTACAACACCATGAGTGCTTCAAAGTACAAGTAAGGTAAAGTTGGGCAAGATTACCTAAGTAAAGGTAGCACCTAATGAGGTTGCAATGCCACTATGGGCTAGAAATGTGGAGTGGCCAAGTTGGATTTGGCTAGAAAGTGCTTAGAAAAGGGAGCAACAATGCTCAAAGGATCAAAGTGAGAGCACAAAAAGTGCAAGAGTCCAAATGGATTTAAGTACAACCAAAGATAACAAAGGAAGCTAGAAAATGTTAAAGGATGTTGATGCAATTGTTGTAGAAACAATGATGAATATGGACAACAAGGCAACCATGTTAATGAGAGGGGATTTTTCAAATCCTCTCTTTCTATTTTGATATATCTCTTAATATTGAAAGAGTTGTTGTATGTTTATAGTTTTAAAACATGGGAATGTTGGAATTACAATAAATTAGATCGTTGGATTGTATATGCACTAGTAGGCATGCTGAGAGTGAATTCTTGGTGCATATAGATATGCATTAGTGCATATGGAAATGCTTGGGAATACATATAACATGTTTATAGACTAAGAGTAGTATGCTATTTTATATAAAATAAAGATGTTATGATAATTTTAGCTAATGATGGTTATGTAACCAGGAAATGGTTGATAGAATGGCTAAATAAGTTGATGATGTTATTGCATATGACAGTCAACCATATGAAGAAAAAATAAGGATAGTAAAATGTGATCAAGAGGTTGATAAAGGAGCATGAGAACCTCTACAATACCTTAATAGGTCATGTAGCATCTAATAAATTGATGGTAACCATGCAAGTATGGATTTATTATGTTTATATTGCAAAAATGTTGAAGGGAATTTAGGTAAGAATTTCATCCATCAAAATTTGGTATTTAATTGATATGATTGTGTAATTAGAATGTGTTCATGAGAATGATACTCCACTTGGTGTGGTAAAGGTGGAAGGCCTTGGATATATAAATCATTTTTAATATTTGAATGCATTCATATGAAATATATGGCATATCATGTTCCATTGGTTATGAGTAGTAACTAACGTGGATCAAGATATATAATCATGTTATAGAAGTGAATTTCAGTAAAGCTAGCCATGTGTGAGGCCATAATGTCGTTGCATATGGAAAGTCTATAGTGCTACACAAGTGTCCAATGGTCTCCCTACTTTTATTGGTGTCTTGGACTATAACCTTCTTGCCAACATTGAATAGCACCTATAGAAGGGGAAGGGTTCCCAAGGGATTGCGGAGTAGAGAAAGGAAATGTCTTCTAGTATGCCTGAGGGACTATTTAGCAAAGAAATGGTATATATTTGGTGTTGTGTTGGGATAAAGAGTAAGGTGTCCAGATGGTTGATTAAGTAATGGGGAGGTAGCTGGATGATGTGTCAAGGAATTGGTTAGACCTTCCAACTCACCATGGTGGAATACATGACATTGAAATATGGTATTCTTGAACCAATGTAGGGATGAAATTGAGTAGATGTGCATGAGTAAATTGTGAAAGTGTGCAAGTTATGGATATGCACACATACATGTTGGCATACATGATTGAATTCATTTTTTGAATGCATGGTTGTGTTATATTTCATTGAAATTAATATGTTAACAGCTAAAATGATGGAGTTGCTACTAACTCAAGAATTTGAGATCATTTCAGGAGCTATTGTAGATGTTGCAATGAAAGAGTTGCATGTTAGAGTAGTCACATGTGGATTGACTACATGAAATCTCTATCATGGGAACAAAGTTATGGAAAACGATGATAGCTAAAAGAAGGAAATCTCGGGAAGAAGGTCATTGTGACCTTATGATCACTGCAAGTTACTAGTTAAAGACTACTAGTGGATACCTGGAAGTAATTTGGTGCTCTTCTTGCATGTGAAAACCTTGGAAAAATGGATTTCCCAATGAACTATTTAGAAGTGAAGGGGATGTATAAGCCTAGAGAGTGAGTGAGGCAAGGAAGAGGCAAGTTAAAAATGCATGTGGCATGGTGGTTCGAATCAAGAGGGTGTGTTGGAAAATACAGTGAATAGAATTCTTGCTCATGGAAGCCTTGTGAAGCACAGAAACAACCATGGAGATAAGGATTGAATTAAGATTGCATACTTATTTTTGTATACATCCTTACATTGTAGAGTTGAGAAATCCTATGGATTATATAATTCATGTTTGAAAATGGCTATAACATGTATGTTTTCTTAATTATTGTTATAGGAATAGTTGAATAACGAAGACATGAATTGAATACTTGGAATGAAGAACACCAACGATGGTGCTATTCCAAGGGGGAAAAGAATGAAATGTCAACTACAACCAATATGTATACTAGACAGGAAGGACATGGTTCTCATAGAGAAAAGGCATAGGACAAATAAAGTCCAAGGACCTCCTACAACTCTAAAGAAGCTACACGGGAGATGGAGGTTGCAATGTGGAAGGAATATCCACATTGGATTGAAAATTTTGTTTGTTGTAAAAAAAATTGTTGTATATATGTATGGTGATGTGCACTAAAGACGGTGAAAAATTTAGCGGGAGGGGAATGTAACACCATGATTTTGATCTTGAGATTTACAATGTATATTTGTGTATACAACAAATGATTGAGGGCCAAGTAATGTAATATGTAATTATTGTACATTGAAAGTTAAAAATAAAAAACACATCACCGGATGCAAACGAAGAGGAATGAAAATACATGGGGGGGCTATTATTCCACAAGAAAGGAACGAAAGGGGGCTTAGGGGGCTCAAAGGGGATGAAGCAAAATAATACTATTTTATTACTAGGTCTACTTAGTCCCTTACCTTGTATTATTCGAAGCCATATCAACCTTGGAGTTAGTGTGCAAGTGATATATGTGGGCTTCTTACAAAGCCATGTGGTTAGTTTTGGGCATGCAAATATAACCCATGTTTTTATGGAGTTGTGCATTATTCTTGGTCTTTTGTCCATCATTCTATGAGAGGCCTTGGGAAAGAGCCTATGCTGCCATGACTGTAACAAAATGTTGGTCATGTCTATCATAGTAATTATGTGGAGATTTTAGCCGTGTGCTTAAGGAAATTTTCATTGTGAACTCCATTACAGCTGAGAATTCAGAAGTTTGCAATAGAGAGATTTCCTAGAAGACCTATGTTGGATCCCTAGACAGAAGTGGGATGGCTTGAGAGACTGCATGGCAGAGAAGGGGATCACATTTCTTGGGTTGTGCAGGTTGAACGATAAATAGAGCCAATGGTTTGGAATTATTATGGGAGTTTACAGCTCGTGATTAATTGGGGAAAACGATCTATGTGTGAGGATAGCTAGCCATAATAGAATTTTTTTCCTTGTGGACTCATAGCCCCAGCTCAAGGGTGGCTTGTTGTAGAAAGATTAAGTGCAACAAAGCATATGTTTGGGTGCAATATCTGACATTTGTGGCTAGTTGGTGTCTTATTTTCATAAAGATAAGTGTCACGGTTAATTGTTTACCATGTTGGATTTAATGTTATGTTATCAATTGATGATGTGTATATTATGAATTAAAATGTTGTTATGTTATAAGTACAAATATCCATATGTAATCATGCATGAATTAATTGTGTGCATGAGTTGCATTGATTTGTTTACATGCATAAGTCATTTCATAATAAGACAAGGATGAATTATGGGATCAGAGGTTAAAATGTGGATTTATAAAAGGTATCGGAGCAAGATTTTAAATTAATATACTCATTATAACATTTTAATGTTTTAATATATTCATCATAATGTTTTATTTTAGATTAATATATTCATTATAATGTTTAAAAAAAACAAAATGAAAATTTTATATGAGTGACTTTAGAATTGTGATACTTCATCCCAACAAAGTAAGATACAATATCCTTCTTCGTGTTTTTGAAGACCTACTTGACTTTGTCTTATCATATAAATTACATATAGAGAATTTATAAAAGGTCATACACCATTAATATTATACAAATTGCAGAAAAATAAGTATTTAAAGGTTTTTATTTTAAGTTTTTTAAGTGAAAAAATTTATCATAAATTGGTTGGTAATTGGTAGTGAGGACAACCATCACTAGCTACTATTTGTGGATGCAATCATTATAATTCAAGAAAAACTTTGCTACCTAAAATAAGTTGTTGATGGTTTGTAAGGGAGTAGACTTTCACTCTTGCCAAATATCTTTTGGTTTTGGGCATTTAACCTCTTTGCGTCTGAGAAAAATGAACTCTTATTAATCAAAAGCTATTTTAAATCTTGTTGGGAGACCAAAAGGAGGTTTCAACCTAGGTGGTATTAAGAAGAAAGTTGATTTCCCTTGTAGTCATCACCAAAACTACCTCTAGTGAGATAATGTGCTTTTTAGTTAACATCTTGACCAATGGGAAAAAAGTTATATATGTTATTATTAATATTCACATATAATTAAGAAAAAAACACATTATTCAAATTGCTTTTAAATTATTTATAAAGGATCGCACATTATTATTATTATTTTGTACATACAAAATTAAGAATGATGAAGAGACTATAAAAGATATATTGAAAAAAATATATTGATGGACAAACACATTTCTATAAAATAAAATATATCTACATAAATCTATCTTAACTTTGGATTTTTTAAACATAAACATTGAATGGATTTTTTAAACATAAACATTGAAAGGTATCAAATCCTCTAAGGTATAACTTTTTTTATTATTTAAAATGGATTTAGACTAATCATAATCTTGTTCAACTTAAAAAAATTTAAAACTTACTACTTATAAAAATATAGGTATCTAAAAATACAATTTTGATTATTATTATTAAAAGTTATTTATATTTTTATATTATATTTCTATTTAAAAGATATTTAACTAATATCATATTTATAATATTTTTACTTGTATGTAAATCGAATATATATATATATATATATAATCTCATTTTTTTTTATATAGAGAGATATTCTTATTTATGTTTGTATTTATATTTGACTATCATATAATATTAACGTTATTATTTGTTATCATATAATATTAGCGTTATTATTTATTATAAATATTTCATATGTTATTCATATGATGACTAAAAAATTGTCCACGTGACAACAACTCTTCCCTATTGAGTTTTAAAAGTGCATTTTTGTGAAAAAAAACTCAAAAAATCAAGAACATTGATGCACAAGAGTCAAGTAGAAGCTAAGGTGAAGAGCTTTGCACTAAAGCCACCAAATCACATTGTATTGCAAAAAATTTCTTATCATTTGAAGTTGAGAAGAATTATATTACAATCATGAAGCCGAGGTATTTGTGTCGTTTAACACACCTACCAATTGTAATAAGTTGGTCACGTGGTGTATTCTTGCTTCTACTTTTGAAAGTAGGAGATAATCAACTTGATATAGATTATTTTGGAGAATTTTTCTCGAACAAAATGATGACATAAGTCATACATCCCTCAAAAGAAAAAGCTAGCCATCTTTGATCTTCATATACCATAAAAACTCAAAGTAAATTGTAAATGTCCTTAAAAATAAAAAGGAAAACTACCTTTTAATCTCATTATATAATTATCATGTCAAAACAAAAATAAAAACTACCTTTTAATCTCATTATATAATGATCATGTGAAAACAAAGTGGTTCTCAACCTTCGACGTAAAAACAATTCGATAAATACCATACTTTTGAAAAATAGATATTATAATAAATATTATTGTAACATTACTAATATGTGCAAAGGAAACTACTATACAACTAAAGTTTGGTGTATTTAAAAAACTTACTAAGTTCTCAACCTTCGACGTAAAAACAATTCGATAAATACCATACTTTTGAAAAATAGATATTATAATAAATATTATTGTAACATTACTAATATGTGCAAAGGAAACTACTATACAACTAAAGTTTGGTGTATTTAAAAAACTTACTAACATAATTAAAGTTAGGTGTATCTTAAAAAAAACTTGGTAACATAAATTTCTACATGGTGCAATTTGTTAAAATTCATATGTGTGTTCTCAACCTTCGACGTAAAAACAATTCGATAAATACCATACTTTTGAAAAATAGATATTATAATAAATATTATTGTAACATTACTAATATGTGCAAAGGAAACTACTATACAACTAAAGTTTGGTGTATTTAAAAAACTTACTAATATAATTAAAGTTAGATGTATCTTAAAAAAAAAACTTGGTAACATAAATTTCTACATGGTGCAATTTGTTAAAATTCATATGTGTTTTCCTGGTTGAAATTTAAATTACAGTCATATAGAATAAAATATACTCATTGAAAATAAATAAAATAGTGGAAGCAATCTGGAAACTAAATCTCACACAGCACACAAATAATTATTCCTTTCAAATCATATTTTATTAAATAATGACTCCAAGCTTACAAGGGCATTCCTAATCTGGGAAAAACCCACCCACTGAGAAAAATCACAAGTTATAGCAAACATGGGAAACGTCCCTGAGAATAAACCCTCTTGTTGCCCTCCTGCATTGTTGGCCTGTTGTACGGCTATTGTATGGCATGTTGTACGAAAGCACACTATTGTACGGTTGTGATTTTACAACCCATGTTGCATGTTGTACAACCCCCCTACTGCATTGTACAACTTGCTAAAGACAAAAAACTGGTTACCCATAAAAATAGTACAACATGTTGCCCCTACTAGTACGGCCTCCACAATTTTTCTAGCTAGCGGTATTTTTCTTCTTTCTGAAAACCTGCTTATGCTCTCCTCACTTTGAGATGATCTCTAGGTGAAATTCCTTCTTCACCTTGATGAGATTGTGAATAACAGTCCTTCGTGACTCAACACTTGAGCAAAAGTCCTTTGCTCACTAGTTGATGTGTCTTCTCCTCTCACCTTGGCTACTTTTATAATCCTGAGTTTCAACTGAATCAACATAACCCTAATCTCCAAAGTGATTATCGGTTGAGATTATATCTCAACTCACTTGATATCAATGGTTAAGATTCATTTAATTCACTAATGTTAATAACCTTAGCATTTAATTAAATTAAACACACTTTAATTATAAAATAACTTTACTTTAATAATTCATTTAATTAAAGTAAATTACTAAGGT
>CBVK0101858079.1:0-19944 GCA_900067695.1 Picea abies | reverse complement strand
AAGAGCCACCTAGAACTAACAATCCCTATCGTCCTAACACAATCCCACACATCATCATGCCCCATGGCATTCCTCCAAACATGTCGGTATGTTGCTTCCTAAACAATGGAAGACTCGGAATCAATGATACTACTCATTTTCGCCACGAAGTTTGGAAACTTATTTGGAGACTTGTTCTCTTTGAATATGCTCCTAGGGGCCTCGACGTGCTCCTGAGCATCCCTCAATGTCTACATGAACCATCTATGTCTCATAAAAAAGGTGGAAGGGGATAAATCCTCCCCACCTGAAGGTTGACTCCATGAATTGGAAGTATCTAGACATTGTCCTCCCCTCGAAACCTCCTGCTCCTCGTCCTCTGCCACTGACCTTGGTCCACACACATCTGAAAGGTCCAAGATCCCCTTGGACCTACTCTCGCTGCTTGGAAAAGCAACCTTGGCATCCCCTTGGACCTACTCTCGCTGCTTGGAAAAGCAACCTTGGCATTATTTCCAAGTGCACACCCTCTGCACATTCCTTGCTACTTGACACTAAAATATGGAAGACCAGTGGCAATATCCCTCATAATTGGCAACACCCTATAATGCAAGTGTCCCATCCTCCTGTGCCATAACTCACATGGGTTGTGAGTGTCATGTATCAAGGCATGAGCATGTTTGCCCTTGAGCCTGTATAAATTTCCCTCTCTAACCCCAATGCTCACTACTATGTCAAGGATATCTCCCTCTAAACATATGAGTACTTTCCCTTTCTTGAACATGATGGAAAAACCAATCTCCTCCATAACTGAGAATAAGAACAAATTCTTCTTCAGTCTTAGTACATATAGCACATCATGGGCCTCAAACGAACCTCCTAACTCAAGCTAGAACGAGATAGTTCCCTCACCCTTACTACATACTTGGCATCATCACCAAGCTCCACATGGATCCTTGAGTCCTTATCCTTTATACTATTGAATATCTCCCATGCTCATGTCATATTTTATGCCCATTGAGAAAAGAAACAACCACCTCCTACATCCCAACACTTCTTTTGTTGTTGTATGGCTCTATAATGGCATCTTGTATGATATGTATGCACCATGTAAAACTTGTACAATCTGTATGTATGCATCAGTGTGCACTACACTAAGTGTATATATGTGCCCCTGAATACTGGTCCGACACATATGTACACGCCCTCCTACACATGTACAACACGTATGTGCATGCCCTTCTGCACCTGTATAACATGTATGTACACACCCCTGGACTACTTTATGTTGGGTACAACACTACTCCAGCTCTGTATGGCATGATCTATAGTTGTAACTGTTGCTTCTCTACTGACTAAATCCATCCTTATTACCATATATGTCTATTGTTGCTTCCTTCTCCTTTGGACTGAGCTAATCTCTAGGTGAAATTCCTTCACCCTTGCTAAGATATGATTGAGAAAAAGTCCTTATTTGCTCTCTCTCTATGAGTCACTGAAACCAATAGATATGTTATTCCTTAAGCTAATCTCTTGAAGAAATTTCTTCTTCACCCTTGTTGAGATCCTCTTGAGTCACAGTCCTTCATGGCTCAAGAACTCAATGAATTTCATTGTTGGTTTATAGAACTGCAGAGATCTCCTTGCAGATTGAACAGATCTGCTGCAAAAACTGTGTATTTGAAATTGGTCTACCTCTCAAAGTACAAGACCTGATACCACGTTAAAATATCTATTTACAGCACTTAGATAAGTCATTACCTTGGCTTTTCCTTGTTGAAATTCAAATTACAGCCACACAGAATAAAATATACTCACTCGAAATAAATAAACAGTGGAAGCAAACTAGAAACTAAATCTCACACAACACACAAATAATAATGTCCTTCAAATTAGGTTTTCATGAAATAATGACTCCAAGATTAAAAGGGATTCCCCTCCTGGAAAAAATCTTCCCACTGAGAAAAATTGCAAGCTACAACAAACCTAGCAAAAATCCCCTAAAGAATAAACCCTCCTACTGCAACCCTCTTGTTGCCTTCCTGCCATGTTGTACGACAACATGTTGTTGTACGACCCATGGTCGTACGGCCTATACAGTCCCTTCTACAAGATATATGGCCCACTGTATGGATGTCCTATAGTTGTACGACCTACTGCAAACAAAAAATTGGCTACCCAAAAAATAGTACAACCTGTTGCCCCTTTTGGTACAACCTCCACAATTTTTCTGGTTGTTGATATTTTTCTTCTTGATGAAAAATTGTTTCTGCTCTCCTCCCTTTGAGTTGATATCTATGTGAAATCCCTTCACCTTTTTGAGATCTTGAATCGCAATCCTTTGTGACTCAACACTTGAGCAAAATTTTTTATTTTCTCTCTTGATGTGTCTTCTCCTCTCATCTTGGTTGCTTTTATAATCTTGAGTTTTGACCAAATCAACATAAACCTAATCGCCAAAGTGATCAACGGTTGAGATTAGATCACAACTCACTTGAGATCAATGGCTAAAATTCATTTAGTTCACTAATCCTAATAACATTAGCATTCCATTGAATTAAACTCACTTTAATTATAAAATCACTTTACTTTAATAATTCCTTTAATTAAAGTAAATTACTAAGGTAGAAAGCTTTGGATGACTTCCACACATATACACACTTAGACCTATACAGAAGTACATGTTCGATGCTACAAACATCAACACAGTTAACACAGCACATTCATTGATTTGATGTGTCATGGGTAATCACACTAAGTTGTGGTTGTTGTTCTTGATTCATGGTTTGTTCTCTAGTTCGCATTTGAGTTCTGGAGCACAAAGGGTTGAGGTAGTTTGCTGTGTCATTTTTTGCCTATGGATTTTGGTTCCATGGCATTGTATCTATGGTTTTCATTTGGGTTCTAAAGTGAAGTGGCATGTGATTGTTCCACGTGGCTTTTGGTTTGCATTTGAGTTCTAGAGTACAAAGGGGTGTGGTGGTTTGTTGTTTGCTTATGGCTTTTGATTCCATTACAACATATATTTTGTTTGTGTTTGAGTTCTAGAGTGGCGTGTTATGTGGTTGTTTTCCCATGGCCTATGGTTCCACCACATTGTGTTCATTCTCTTGATATGTTGTGAAGGGTGCTTCCATTTGGTTGTGTTATACTTATATTTGGCACTCTAGACCAAGAAAGATTTGATGAGCCAAAGTATCCACTTGTACTAAGATGAATTATCTCACAAAAAGGTTTTTCTTCAAAAGGAAATTAAGGTTGCATTTTTTTCTAAGAAAAGTGTAGTCAGACACATCTTTCTTATGGAACAAGCATGGTCAGTCATGATTTTCCCATATCTAACCCACGACTGCCACTTGAAGCTTTGAAAATAAAAAATCTCAAGGAAAGATAAAAGCTACAAGTTGGAAAAAGCCAAAAGCTACGCATAGAGGTTTTGCGTGAATCGTGTGTGCAAGGCATGCATTCCTTGCAACCTTGTTATCATCTCCTTAAGAATCTATAAATAAGAGAATCAAACTCAAGGGAAGAGAATCTAATGGAAAGTGTGCGTCCTTATGCTGGATAATTTTACTAAGAATTCTCTATTGCAAGCATTATTGTTATTGAGAGCTAAGCATTACACTTGTAGTGTGATCAAAGCTTAGGTGAGATTCAGTGTGTCATTTAGTTGGATATCTCACCACTATAAAGTTCCCAAACCAGCTAGTTGACAAAGGTAGACTTGTGGCTAAGGAGAGGACTTGAATCTTGGAGATGGGAGTACAATAGTGAAACTCAAGGTATCATTGTTGTTGTTACTCTTTATTAAATCAATATATATCTATCTTCTACCCCGCTCCCCCTCCAAAATCTCTCCAGTTTATTGATTATTTGGTATATTTAATGAGGTTTTAAGTCATTCTAATTTATTGAGTAGTTAGATTAAGACTTCGTTATGCATGTTATTTTATTTTGATAAATGAGAAATGAGGAAGGTGTTTGATGTTGGCTATTTGTGCATGATCTTTGGTGACACATTAGAATTGGGGCGAGGTCAAGTGAAACTTGTGCAACACTGAGGAAAACCATATGGAATCAAGTTCCCTTATCTACTTCTTCTCATTTACTTTTATCATGTGTGAAAGTATGAAAAATTAATTGTTAGTTGTATCTATGTCTATTTGTTAGTGAACCTCACCCACTCACTAAGGGTTTTCTTGCTTTGTTTGTTGGTAGTTTTTACCTTTAACATAAATTGGTGACTCCACTAAGGAGAGTACTTATATTTCTCTCTTTGGTTTTTGGATGGATTTTTTGCTTCTTTTTTCTTCTTGGGAAGATGCATTAGACCTTTCTTTGTTTGCAACTCAGTTTTAGATGCATGTAAGCTTTCTTGACTAAATTATGGGTTGGTGATTTTATTTTTCTACGTGTTTTCTCCTATTCTCGTGACTTTCCTCGGTGAGAGTCACAACTAGCTATGAGTTTCCTTTATAAAATGCACAACCACAATCTTCAGTTGCTTGTTGTTTTTCAAAAACCCACGGCCATCCTTATTTTACTGCAAGTTGTTGCAGAGATAGTCACAACCATGTCCTATACATGATTTCAAAAAGTTTTTTCTCAACCTTAGGCTATCTATTTGCTTTGATAATTGCTTGGAGAAGTTAAGATTATGTTCTTTACTGGCATGTGCATTTTAGCTCATTGGAAAGAAAAAGAGATAAAAACATTTGCAATGCATTTTTAGTCATTTTTAAGGAATGGTGAAATTGCATGTTAGAGTTAGTTTGTTTTGGTAATTTACATTTTCTTGAGAATCTGATTGGTAAAGTTAAGAAAAAAAGGAAACTTCTTAATCTCTTTCAATTTGGGTAGTTTTCATCGAAAGGAAAAGAAAGATTTGCATTGCATTTTTATCTTAATACCTTTAAAGGTTCAACAAATTTCTTGAGTCTAACAAACCAATGAAGCTTTATCACATGCATTTGAGCAACTAGCGGACATTGAAAGAAACGCAATCTAAAAATAACTAGGCATGTTTTTTGTAGCAAACACATTTAGTTTAAGTTCTAGGGCCTTGATGCAAGGTTCGAGAGTAAATTCTCTAAGGCCACAAAACCAAACTAGGAGTTGAATAAAGAGTGAAAAATCCATTAGTATCACGGAGATATTATCGAGAAATCATGTCTAACACATGTATAAAGCACTATGGTCAAGATAAGCAAGTGGAGAGAATATCCCCTCTTTACTTGTTTTGTGGGCTATTGTGTGCACGGGGGATTTGGATTGAAGTGAAATTACTCAAGGAGACATCACTTTTATCTATATTTTTAGGCTAAGGACTTTATCCTACATTCCCTACCCATACGCATAGACCTGACTCACAATTGTTTCCATTGTTTGTCGATTGTGAAGTGGCACACTTAGTTGTCTTTTCTAGGATATCACAAAGGTGACTATGAGTGTGAAGTGCTTGCAGTACCAGAGACAAGCACATAACATCCACATCATCTCCCTTGTAGGGTTTCTGTCTTCATGAGGGTGCTTGCACCTTGGGTGATTGTTGTGTGAGGGTTACCATAATTGTCTCTCACACCTTCGTTGATTGGTTATGGGCCCTCATCATCCCAAAATATTTTTTGGAAGGCACTTTCAATCATACCAGTTGCTTGTTTGTTGTTGCTTCTAGATTCTTAAGGTGTGCTCTATGTTGACTTGTGTCTTGTTAGCCATAGATTGAGTTGTTCATCAGTTAGAACTTCTTAGTTTGAAATACATCTTTCATAATGGTTAACTAGCACACTCGTTACTCTCAAAGATAGCAAAGTTTTCCTCTTGAGACCAAGGAATCACCAGCCATTAGGTAGCATTCATATTGTTGGGTATGTGTTATATTCTTTGCAGGACTAACTATAGTGGTTGCTACATTGCACCGGGTGCACAAGGGGGTTTGAGAAAAAAAAAAATCCTTGAGAAACGTGTCACCTTTTTTCCTCATTTTTCATGTCGCCTCGATTTTCATGTCCATTGTTGGGTGATTTTTCAGCACATGGTTTTTGTTGATGGTTTTCTATTTTCGGTTAAGGAATTAGGTTTGTTGACTATTTTTGTGTCCATTGTTGGGCAATTTTTCAGCACATGGTTTTCTATTTTTTATTAAGGAAATAAGTTTATTGACTAATCAAGGTCATTGAGTTAGGGTTTTGGATGTCGTTGGCTCCTATATGTATATTGTATTGTAAACAATGTATCACTATGAATGAATATAGAATATGTTGGTTTTCCCAGTTTGGGTTTCCAGGGGAAAAATCTCTGTGTAATGTGTGTATTTTCCATTGTATATTTTATGTTCTTTTACTGAAAATTTGTTTGCAGTAATTATTGTACAAGGTTAAAATCTACATTTGGTATCAGAGCTTTGTTGGCTTCAGGGGGACGCCTTTCTGGTCGAGGTTTTGGCTCAGGACTATGATAAGCCTTGATACAGTGGGAGATCTGTGGTATTGATTTTTCATGTGAAAAGAAATGGTGAGCAGTTCAAAAATGGAGATCGAGAAGTTTAATGGTAAAAAATTTGAGTTGTGGAAGCTCAAGATGGAGGATCTATTGGTGGATAGATATCAGTGGATCATGGTGGATCCAGGTTCTGCACCTATAGGAACTTCAGCAGATGACTGGAAAAATTTGGATAGGAAGGCGAAGAGCACAATCCAACTGTGTCTCTCAGATTCAGTATTATTGAATGTGTCAGAGGAAGCTACAGCCAAATATTTATGGGATAAGTTGGGGAAGTTGTATCAGTCTAAGTCCCTAGTAAATAAACTATTCATGAGAAAGAAGTTGAATAACCTGAGGATGAGAAATGGAGACTCAGTGGTAGAGAATTTGAACGCCTTCAATATTGTGGTAAGTCAGTTAGTATCTGTTGAAATTAAAATTTCAGATGAAGATAAGTGTTTCAGTTTACTATGCTCTTTACCAGACTCGTGGAATAGTCTGGTTGTGGCCATAGGTAGTAATACAATTGCCTTGAAGTTTGATGAAGTGATCTCGTCCTTGTTGTTGGAGGAGATGAGATGGAAGAACATGGAAGGACAGAGCATAGATGCATTATTTGCAAGAGGATGCTCCCAAGAAAGAAACAGATCTAAGTTCTCAAGTGGGAGATCTAAGTTGTCACACACCCACTACAACAACTTAGATTTTTTTCCTTTTTCTTCGAGGAACAAAATTCTCGAGACTTATATGGGGCCTAGCGCAAACCATCTCCTTTCTTAAACTTCCCCAAACTACCACAAGCTGGCCTTAGCGCAAGCACCTTTCGCAACTCACGAGTCGGGAATCAAGACCCTCGGCTCCCCTTTCTCCAAACACCCATACCCAAGATGCTATGCAGGTAAGGTTGCCTCCTCACTAGCGCCTGTTACATGTAACCGTGAGCTAGGCCAAACACTAGAACTACTCACAACCTCGCCAGTTGAGGTGTTGAGTTCTCGTGCTCCTCTTTCGCGAATCCCTGAGACGCAAGAAGTCAATGTTGCATGGACTCTGCCAAAGCGACGCACACATGCCACTTGTCAACCCCGCTATACTATGCTCACAAGATGTGTCGTCGCTGCCCGTCGCCCGAGACCTCGGCTCTCGGCGTTTCGCGGCCTTAGTGATCAAGGTGCAACTTCTTCATTCTGTGAAACCTCGAGCCACGATAAGTCAACAGTGGGTTGAATCTTCCCCAGTGTGACACGTGTCCACCACCGGTTACCCGCTTCCTAGGCTAAATACTAGCGCTACTCGCATCTCGCGACTTCGCGAGTTGGAGTGTTGAGCCCTCATACTCCTCCTTCGCGAGTTCCTGAGATACGATAAGTCAACAATGGGTTGACTCCTTCCCAGGCGACATGTGTCCATCACCCATCACCCATTCCCACCTTTCTCTAGGCGCTTGTTGTTACGCCACCTATCAACCGCACGGTCCCCACTTAAGGATGGGTCGCATGCTTGCACAAGCCCTCGGCGTTCGGCTCTTCGTGACTTCCACAATCGAAAGGAAACTCCCTCAAGTTCTGAACCCCCGATAGGCGATAACTACAAAAGTTCTAATCCAACGGTCCTCCCATGCCCTGGATCCAATGGCCATGATTACGTCGCGATCTTGCGAATCGCGAGTTCATGTAGTCCTACCCTTGATTACTCCAAGTCACGAGTCAGTGAAATGCTACTCTCCTGCCCATACAAAGGCTAAGATCGACGGTCATTAGGGCTCCGTCAGATCCTTGGATCTACGGTCCTGGGTCCCATTGCTACTTGTGAAGGTTGAAAGGGGCGAGGTGTTAACACCTGCGCTCCTTCTCTAGATCCATCAGTCGTGACAGATTGGGGTTATTCCCAAAAGGATTTCGACCGTTCGTTTACCAAATGATAGGGTATTCCCTCTTTCTATAATTGGGCTCGCTATCCCTTCTGAGTTTGAATCATGAAATTCAACTTCTCAGGGCTTCAAACTCCCACGACTCCGAGACCTCAGAGAGCTACCCTTCCGGCCCTAGACTTAACCATTTGTACAAAAACCAATGATGACATATAAGCATACACATGCTTCCATTATTTCTAGTTTAAAACACCAGGCAATCATTCTACTCAGAAATTAGTATGGGCATATAAACACAAGCATGTATTCATGATATTTAGTTCGAAATAAAAGGTATAAAACATTTATCAAATCTACCTGGCGTGATGCAACTGTTGAGAGGGGTTCTCATTTCCACCCAATCGTAGGCCCAGTGACTCCAAATGGATTTACCACTAGCCACCCCCGAGCTAGACCACGATGCTTTGAGGTTCAGTCTCCTACTTCCAGCTCAACAGAAATTAAGGACGAAGGTTACTCTCCTTCTCCTGATGTAGGAAAATAATCCAGGACGAAGGTTACTCTCCTTCTCATGATATTCAGAACTCCCTACACTTCCAGGGTTTCTCTAGTCTCTTTCGTGATCCCCATCACGCGCACTGCTCTCTCCCTGCCTTACCACATTTCCTCTCTTGCCAATTTCTGTCTGCAAGGTTGCATGTGGTGAGAATTCCATCATCTGTGGTCAGGTCTGAGGGTTGTTACGGATGGGTGGTTCACCCCTATCCCCTCATTAACTCTTAAGGAGCCTCCCCACCTACTAATCTGACGAGAAATCCATTCTAGGATCAGAGAGTTGCTTTGGTTTGTGAGCAAGTATAAACCAGTACAGTACTGGCTCGGTGGAAGTTAACGCAACCATTCCAGGTCCCTTCCACCACCTCTCATTAGCCATTGTGGTCTCTTTTTAGCACATCCCTCTCCCAGCAGTCATGCAACACATATTCATAACATAATTTACATTCATCAACCTTTTATACGAAGGTCCATCAAGTCAAACATTCACATCTTTGAGTTTGCCATAGTTCTTGGCCAATATAGTTATTTTTACAGACTGGGGGAAATAGGGTGTTACAATTCCCTCCCCCTTAAAGGAACATCATCCTCGATGTTCTATCTATCAATATGATGTGTATGTGCAGAAGTAAATAAAATCGGATATGCATGTTTCATGGCATCTTCCATTTCCCATGCAGCCTCATTTGGGACAAAATGTTTCCACTGCACCTTCACCTGTACAATGGTTCGGTTCCTGAGTGGGGTTTCCTTTCTGTCCAGTATGCATTGAGGTTCTAGCAAGAATTCTCCCTCCGGCTCCACCTAGATCATAGACCAGTCAATTATATGATTAGAATCATGTACATATCTCTTCAAGAATGAAACATGGAAAACATTATGTGCTTTTACTATGGGAGGAAGTGCTAGCCTATAGGCTATAGGTCCCACTCTATCTAGAAATTTGAAGGGTCCACAATACCAAGGTGACAACTTGGCACAATCTCCCATCCTCAGGGAACTCTTCTTGGGCATAGCTCTAAAATATACGTGGTCTCACGTCTTGAATTCTCTCGGATTTCTCTTTCGATCGGCATAACTTTTCTATCTGTTCTGAGCGACCTTTAGATTTTGTTTTATCTGAGTCACTTGTTGTTCCATTTCTTTCAACATGTCGGGTCCAATAGTAACTCTGTTCACGGGATTACTCCAACTAACTGGAGTATTGCATGGTCTACCATAGAGGACTTCGAAAGGGCTCATCTTCAGGGGTTCTTGGTAGCCATTGTTGTACGCGAATTCCACCAACGGTAGGTAATCTTCCCATTTTTGGGGTTGATGCATTACATGCATCCTTAGCATGTCTTCTAATATTTTGTTCACCCTTTCCGTTTTTCCATCGGTTTGAGGATGATAGGCTGTGCTAAATAGTAATTTGGTCTCCAGACAAGCCATCAAGGATTTCCAAAAGTTGGAAGTAAATTTTGTGTCTTTGTCAGACACAATCTCCTTAGGCATACCATGTAGTCTGAATATCTCCTTCATGAATACACTGGCGATATCGATTGCCTTGCAAGTCGATTTGACAGGGATAAAATGGGCAGACTTGCTCAATTTATCCACCACTACCATGATGGCATCATTCTATTTGGTCGACGTTGGTAATCCGGTGATGAAGTCCATGGAAATGGTTTCCCACTTCCATTCCGGGATTGGTAGAGGTTGTAATAATCCTGTTGGGTGTCTGTGTTTTTCTTTAACCTATTGGCATTCTATGCATTTGGATAAGTACTTAGCTATGTCTTTATTCAATCCAGGCCAATAGAATTGTTTCTTGGTGGCTGTGATAATCTTCTGGTATCCGGGATGACCAGTATAGGATCTTTTATTTAGTTCATCCATTATGACCCTCTTCAAGTCATCACATTCTGGAATATAAAATCTGTTTTTGTAAGTTAGCAGACCTCCATCTATCATCTGGTAGCCTTCATATTTTATTCTTGTGGGTTCTTGCTCCAGGTACGAGGTCATGGTCTGGAAGAATGTGTCTACCTCTTGTGCATTCCTGACTCTTTCCTTGACATTCATCTCGCAGGAGCTCACCGTTTCCAGATGAATTGTTTTCATATGTCTGCTAAGGGCATCGGCACCTTATTTTCCTTTCCCTTGATCTGTTTGATTTTGAAATCAAACTCACTAAGAAGGGCCATCCACCTAGCTTGTCTAGCATTGAGTTTTCGTTGGTCAAATAGATATCACAATCCACAGTAGTCTGTCATAAGTACAAATTTTCTTCCCAGGAGGTAATGCCTCCACATTTTTAAGGCGTGCACTATGGAAGCCAGTTTTAGATCATGGGTCACATAGTTGACTTCGTGCTCATTCAATTTTCAGGATTCATAGCAGACTACACTTCCTCCTTGCATAAGGACTCCTCTGAGCCCTTCCTTGCAGGCATCTGTGCACACGAGGAAGTCAGCTTCGGGATCGACGATCTTCAACATAGGTGTGTGGGTCAGTAGATGTTTTAGGGATTGAAATCTTTCTTCACATTCTTGTGTCCACATGAATTTAGCTCCCTTCTTCTAGAGGGTAATGATTGGGCAACCAATCTTGGAGAATCCTTTTATAAATATCCTATAGTATCCTACTAAGCCTATAAAGGATCTGATATCTGAAACGTCCTTTGGGGTAGGCCACTCCATGATAGACCTGATCTTGTCAGGGTATACTGCTACTCTTTATTCAGATATGACATGGCCCAAGTACTGTATTTGCTTCTGGAAAAAGTCGCACTTGCTAAATTTGGCATAGAGATGATGTTCTCTTAGCACTTGAAGCACAAGTCTAAGATGTTCCTCATGTTCCTCTCTATTCTTGGAGTAAATTAATATATCGTCAATAAAAACCAGTACAAATTTGTCTAGGAATTTGTTGAGCACATTATTCATCAAGCACATAAAAGTGGCAGGGGCATTGGTTAATTCGAATGGTACTACCACAAACTCATAGTGACCATATCTCGTCCTGAAAGCAGTTTTGTGGATGTCTTCACCCTTGATTTGGACATGGTGGTATCCATATCTCAAGTCAATATTTGATAAGATGGAAGCACCTCCCAATTGATCGAACAGGTCATTGATCCTGGGTAAGGGGTACGTGTTCTTTATGGTTACCTTGTTTAGTTGTCTATAATCTATACATAGTCGGAGGGTACCATCTTTCTTCTTTACAAACAGAACCGGTGCTCCCCATGGAGACACACTGGGCCGGATATAGCCTTTGTCCATCATTTCTTTTAGTTGTAATTTAAGCTCAACTAGCTCGGGTGTGCTCATCCTGTAGGGTGTCCTAGACACTGGCACCGCTCTCGGTGCAAGTTCTATCGAGAAGTCAATGTCCCTTCTCGGAGGTAGACCCGGTACCTCTTTCGGAAATACATCTCTATATTCTCTTAGTGTGGGGTGGTCTTCGAGGCTTGGTTTTTCATCTTCAGCTGATTCCAACACCTGTATCACATAAAGTAGACATCCCTTTCTGCAATACTTTCTCATTTGAAGGGATAATATTCGTCTCACCAACACAAGTTTTTGGATCCGTCAAAGGGTTATCCTTCTTCCCTCTTCACCTACACATTCTAAGGTTTTATGGTAACAGTCCAGTCTGGCTTTATATGTGGCTAGTCAATCCATTCCAATCAACAGGTAATATGATCCTAGGGGTAGTATGTTAAGGGTTGCTTGGGTGGGGAATTCACCCATAGTGAATTATCAAGCTTGTATACCCTCCGCTACCTTTCATTTCGTGCCAGTGGCTAATTGTACCATCCATGGCTTGGTGTGTTTATGTGGCTGTAATTTACACTTATCAACAGCCTTAGGAGCTATATAACTCAAATTTGAACCAGGGTCAATTAGAATAGACACTAGATGGTTGGTGATCATACCTTCCATCTCCACCATTGAATCTTGGTGGTCAGCTTGTTTATTATCCAAGGCTGCATAAATTTGCGGCACACTCCTAGCCACATCATTGACGGTGGTAGCTTCTTGAACGTTGTAAATTCTCTGACTGTTTTGTTGTCGGTGCGGGCAATCCCTCGGTAGATGTTCTTCTCCACAACCCCAACATTTCAAGGGTTCTCTCTTTGGGTTATCAATCTTTCCTGGGGTAGATCCAGAAGGTTTATTTCCTCTCTGGGAGGGGAAATTCTGTTGATGTACACTTCGGGTTGGGAAGCGCATCCTTGAGTCCTTCTTATAGTTTTTAAATCTTGGGGATTTAAACCCCTTTTTCTGGAATCCCGAACTATTCTTTTGCTTCTAGTTTTCGCGAGGTTTTCTCTGATGCCCCAGTTGTTTGTAACAATATCTTGCCTTTCAAATCGTGTCTTCTAGGGTCTTTGGCTCGTCAAACTCAATCCTGTTCTGATATTCCTTAGGTAGTCCACTGATGAATCGTTGCACCTTTTCCTTCTCTGCTTTTATATAGGGTACGTACCTCAGCAATCCGAGGAATCTGCTGACATATTCCTCTATGGTGCGTTTCCCCAGTTTGAGTTCATAGAATTCTTTAGCCTTTTCGTCGAAATACTTTTCCGACAAATACTTCTTTCTGAAGTATTTCTCAAACCGTTCCCAAGATAGGTCCTCTTCGTGAATCCCTTTTACATTCTTAAGGTCTTCCCACCAAATGGAAGCCTTTCCATTCAAGTTGAAAGTGGCTACTCGGGCCTTCAAGTTTTCTGAGAAGTCATGGACTCTAAAATGCTTCTTTAGTACAAGCAGTCAGGCCTCTGCTTCCTCCCCTTTCTTTATTTCACCGTTGAAAGAGGGTAGTTTGGCCTTCTTGAATTCTTCAAGATTGTGACTCTTGGAATGCTTTCACTTCTTCCGTTTTCTTCGGGAATAAGAACTAGTTCTGCTACTAGAAGATCCCTCCAAGTGGCCAGTTTCCTTTCCAGAGGAATCGTCCGACACTTGTCCCTTATCTCTGGAGTGGACCTTTCTTGAGGTGCTCTTCCCAGTGTGGCCACTTGAAAGACCACGTTTTTGTATCCTAGGTGGACTTCGACTTTTCTTTGTCTGTTGTCGGTCCGTGTGACCGGTGTCAGGTTCATGCTGTAATTGTCTTTGTATGTCAGATAAACTCTACAACAAGACTGCATTAATTTATGTTTGCTTCTCTTGCTCTTTTATCAACCTCTTGTTGTCGGCCTTACAGCTCTGCAGTTCTTCCATGAGGCTTCTCACAGTTTCAGCTAGATCGGGAGGGGTCTCTACCGCAAAATGGAGTTGCAGAAAGGATGAATAGGATGTTGATGGAAAAAGCAAGGTGCATGCTCAGTGGTGTCGAGTTAGGGAAAGAATTATGGGCAGAGGCAGTGGGTATTGCATGTTACCTAGTCAACATATCACCCTCATTGGCGCTGGATGACAAGATTCCACAAGAGGTATGGACTAGTAAGAAACCTTCTCTCACACATCTCAAGGTATTTGGTTGTGAGGCCTATGTTCATGATCCAAAGGAAAACATAAGTAAACTAGATAAGAAGGCTGAAAAGTGTATCTTTATTGGGTATAAAGATTCTCTCAAAGGTTATAAGCTTTGGAACCCAAAAAGTAAGAAGGTTGTGTATAGCCGAGATGTGGTATTTAGAGAAATGAAGGATGTTTTTAAACAGGAAGTCCTACTAAGTAATGAAGAATCAAAGAAAATAGAGTTTGATTTAAAGGATGATGAATCAGACTCTACAGAAGAACAGGAATCAGAAGAAGAAGATCCTCATACTCTAGTATTGAGGAGATCGATTCAAGAAAGAAGGCTACCGAAAAGGTATACTCCATCTAATTTCAGTTCAAATTTTTCTTTGTCTATTACTGATGATGATCCTAGAACTGTCAAGGAAGCAGTGGATTCAGAGGATGGAAAGCTCTGGAAAAAGGCCATGGATGAAGAAATGGCAGCCTTGGATAAGAATGAGGCTTGGGATCTAGTGGAGTTGTCGACTAGAAGAAATCCCATTGGTAGCAAATGGGTATTTAAAAAGAAGCTAAATGCAGAAGGCAAGGTGGATAAATACAAAGCTCAGTTAGTAGCAAAGGGTTATTCCCAGGTTGAGGGAATTGATTTTGGTAAAAACAAATCTCCTATTGCCAAGTTAACTTCTATAAGATTTATGTTATCTGTTGTTGTTGCATTTGATTTTTAAGTAGAACATATGGATGTGAAGACAACATTCCTAAATGGGGATCTAGAAGAAGAAATCTATATGAAGCAATGGGAAGGATTTGTTGTGAAGGGAAAGAAGGAGTTGATATGCAAGGTGAAAAATTCCCTATATGGTTTAAATCAATCACCAAGGTTGTGGTATCCAAATTTTGATACTTATATGTTGGGACTTGGCTTCACAAGAAGCAAAGAGGATCACTGTGTGTATTTTAAATTCATTGGTGATCATTTGATTTCTTTGGTCTTGTATGTGGATGACATGTTGTTGATAGGAAACAACAAGAAGATTATAGAGGATGTGAAAACTCAGTTGTCCTCTAAATTCGACATGAAGGATATCGGTGCTTAAAATTTCATTTTGGGCATGGAAATTAAAAGAGATCGGAAAAAGAGGAAACTCTGGTTAAATCAGAGAACATATGTTGAGACAATATTGCAGAGGTTTAATATGTAGGAATGTAAACCGGTCAAGGTCCCTATTCCTGTTGGTGTAAAGTTATCTACGGATCAGTGTCCTAAGACACAAGAAGAGGAGGAGGACATGTCTCGTGTTCCATATGCAAGTGCAGTTGGTAGTTTTATGTATGCAATGGTCTATACTAGACCGGACATTGCACATGCAGTGGGAGTTTTGAGCAGGTATATGTCAAAACTAGGGAAGCAACATTGGATAGCAGTAAATAGGGTTTTTAGGTATTTGCGTGGCACTATTAGCTATGGATTGTGTTACCAAGGAAGAATGAGATTGGACAGAGTGTTGGACATACATGGTTTTGTGAATGCAAACTGGGCTAGAGATCTGGATCGTAGGAGATCTACAAGTGGGTATGTGTTTAACCTGTTTGTAGGAGCAATCAATTGGATGAACAAAAGACAGGTTATAGTGGCACTTTCAACTACATAAGCTTAATACACGCAACCACTCATGCAAGCAAGGAAGCAGTATGGTTACAAATATTGTGTTCATGTATTGGGTTGGTACAACAAGTTGTAAGGATAGATTGTGACAGTCATAGTGCAATTTTTCTCACGAAGAACCCAGCTTATCATTCAAAGACAAAGCATATTGATATTCAATATCAATTTGTGAGAGACATGGTGGAAGAAAAAAAAAGTGTTATTGATGAAAGTGGACACTTTGAAGAATGTTACAAATTCATTAACAAAATCTGTGAGCACTGAGAATTTATCTTGGTGTAGAGGATCCATGGGAATTGTTGCCCTGGATTGTTGACTATGTAACCTTGTAACCCCCTTGTATGAAAACAAAATGACAAGTGGGAGAATGTTGGGTATGTGTTATATTATTTGTAGGACTAGCTATATTGATTGCTACATTGTCTCGGGTGCACAAGGGAGTTTGAGGAGTGTTGGAGTGTTGGAGTTACTTCACACACACCTAGGATTTCTTTTTCCTAAGGTTTTTCATTGTTTATTAGTCATAATTATTCATTATCTAGTCTCCTATATTTTAGGAGAGAATATTCCACCTGGAAAATATTCTCTTTTAGTTGACACTTCAGTTTGACTAGTTGAGTTGAGTTTAGATGTTGCATTGGTTTTATCACCATGCAACATTGGGATCATCACCATGCTAATTCGACCTTGCCTTAATATCATCTCCAAACTGGAGCATTAGCCTTGATTCCCTGAGTTAACTCCTCACTACTCTGTGTTCAGTCAATTAACTGAAGACTAGTTGACTAGTTAACTCAACTAGGTGCCAGTCCACTCTCGTAACTGCCTGAGAGACTAGACTAGGTGGCAGTTCACTCCCGTAACTGTTAGTGTGTGTCCAGATCACTCTAGACCACCACTATGGCGCATTTTTTCACCTCCGGTGCGAACTCATTGAGTTATACAGAGTATATCATGTGTAAATTATTCATTATTCACAACGGTTAATGAGAATTCTTTCATTCTTTCTCTCCTTCTTCTTCTTTCTCAAATTCTCTCTGCAAATGTGTGTATTATTGTTTAGCTAGATCTATTATGTGTAGGTTCAACAGATTTTCATGGTATCAGAGTCGACGTACTTCTAAGCAAAAGCTACACCAAAAAATTTTGCAGGTACAAAAGATTGAAGACGCGGAAAGATGGATTTCCAAAAAGAATTCATTCTTACACCTTACAACTATTTTGCATGGAAGGATAAAATAACCATACATCTCCGATCTAGAGGGTTGTATATGTTAAGCTTGAATACAGATACAGAACCGACATCAACCATAGAAAAATCCAAGTACTTAAATCCCATGGATGAGGCACTCAGAACAATTTGCAGTCTTATTTCTCCCGATCTCCTTTTTCACATATATTCTTATAAGACTCCCAATGAAGCCTAGTTCACCTTGGAAGGGCTCTTTGGAAAATAGGATGAGATGAGGGGACACATGTTGGAGGTGGATTTTCTCACATTGGATCCAAAAATCTTCGAAAATATCCAAGATTTATTTACAAAATTCAAGGATTTACTGTAACAACTCAAAGCTTGCACGGTTGATAAATCGAAGGAGGAGAAACAAATGGTTCTCACCATTCTCTCCAAGTGTAGTGTACCCTTCTCACTACCCAGGTTTCCAAACCTCTCAGTTACCATTCTATACATGAATGTTTATATAATTCGTACAGGAATTATAACCACATGCATTTAACACAATTAAACACACTTAATTCTCAGAGTAAAATATATAATTTACTGTTACAATTAAACAACCATAGCATTCAACAGTAATTCATTTAAACAGTGGAAAACATGATACATAAACAACACAGTCATGCCCAAAACATGATCACAGCATAATTCAGAATACTTATCTTTTAGCAGTTGTAGAATTCACCAACCAAGTGTAGGCCTCCCACGAACCTCCCAGCCTTAGACCACATTGTTCATCAGCTCAACAGTAGGTCACCCCCGAGCTGGGACTGAGCTCCACCCCAAGGCAAGGAATCCTAGGCTAGGTTGAGGTTACAGGGAAGATAGCACATACATAACCACCAGGAAGAAAGCTCTCCCAGGAATCTCCCACTCTCACTGCCCACAGACCCTCATTCCCCACATGCTTGTTCCACCCCAGGAGAGTGTACCTTCTCTGTCGCCTAGACAGTCCTTCGGCTACTAATCTCCCTTACCTTGGGTTACAGGAACAGACCGGACCGGAAGTCTCCGGGCTCTATGGCAGCTACAGGGTTCCTTCTAGGAGTTCTCTTCTCCCTCTGCACACTCTCTCACCTGGAGGAGCCGCTCACAGGCCAACAAGCCTCACGCAGTCCAGTACTGCATGGTCACAACAACCCAAGGGAAACACAGACCAAGGCTTCCAAAAACGGTTCAGCAATCACAGGATGATCTTACGGACATGATTTCGGAAAAGGGACTTCACACACAGGCTATCTCAGCTTTCCCGAATAACAAAGATACTTCCACTCAGTTCAGCACATGCTTCTCGTTCAGGAAATGCGCACACGGGTTTTCCCAGAGACACGCACAGACTCCACAACTCTGGACAGGGTGTACATGCATTCCTCAAGGCAAACACAGGCTTTCATTTCTGTCTCAGGATTACACGTAGGTCTCTTGCAGACTGGTTTCCCAGCTCCTTCCCAGGGCAGTCGGATCGAATGGACGAGAACCCCCCCCTCACGTCTTACTGCATTGGTTTTATTTGCATGCACTAAGATTGACACTTGTCACCCTGGAAACTACATGCGTTCCATCCGTACGCCTTCCTCCCACCACTTGGAAATTCACGTGTCCTTCGCAAAGGACTTAGGATAAAATAATATGCACATGGCTTTTAGGCAAATAATATTAAAATATTATTCCAGGCCTAAGGCCCCTAGGCTCAACACTCAGCCCCTTTCCCACCTTCCAGCCCCTAATTCCTTGCCCACTCTGTGGATGCTCGGTCCCCCATCACTCATTCATCGTGGTCGGTCTACACATGACAGTGTTTATATTTTATTAATTGATCTGCATACATACAAGTACATCAACAGGCTCCTGACCTTCAACACTTAGGCTCCCTGGCCTAACAAACACATAAGCCTTCTAGCTTATACAAAACTTGGCTCACCAGCCTATAGAACATATTTACAATTCATTGCATATATCATGATCTGTAACGGGGCTCGGCCTTGGGGACACTACAATCCCCCTCCCCTTATTTTTGCACTGTCCTCAGTGCAACTTACACTGTCTTTGCAAGTCTTTCAAAATTTTCAAAAAGATGCAGGTACTCTGCCCGCATAACTTCTTCATGCTCCCATGTAGCGTACTCAAGACCGTACCAGGTCCACTGGACCTTTACAAGCCCTATAGCTCGATTCCGGAGCTGCTTGTTTTTCCTGTCCAATATGCGCACAGGATGCACTTGCAGGACACCTTCTGGTTCCACCTGAATCACAGTCCAATCGATAATATGATTAGCATCAGGTACATATTTCTTAAGCAGTGAAACATGAAACACATTATGTACAGTCATAGATGCAGGTAATGCAAGCATGTATGCAACTGGCCCAATCCTTTCTAGGATCTCAAATGGCCCACAAAATCTTGCTACCAACTTGGTGCAACTTCCCAATTTCAGGGAACTCCTGTTAGCTTTCACTTTCAGGAAAACATGGTCACCCACTTTGAATTCTTTATGGGTTCTGTTACTATCAGCGTAACTTTTCTGCCTATCCTGGGCAGCTTTTAGATTTTGTTTGATTTTGATCATCTGATCTTCCATCTCTTTGAGTAGTTCAGGTCCAACTACTGTTCTGTCAGCTAGATTATCCCAGCTCACTAGAGTGTTGCACTTTCTTCCATAGAGTGCTTCGAAAGGGCTCATCTTCAATGATGC
>CBVK0101858078.1:0-24150 GCA_900067695.1 Picea abies | reverse complement strand
TATGATACCACGACATCCAAAAACCCCTAATCATTTGACCTGGATTATTCTACACCCCTAATTCCTTAACCGGGATTAGAAAACTATCACCGGAAACCGTGTGCTAAAAAACCGCTAAAAACGTATGCAAAAAACTACCAATCTATTTTTTTCTATGATACCACGACATCCAAAAACCCCTAATCATTTGACCTGGATTATTCTACACCCCTAATTCCTTAACCGGGATTAGAAAACCATCACCGAAAACCGTGTGCTAAAAAACCGCTAAAAATGTATGCAAAAAACTACCAATCTATTTTTTCCAGGGGCTTCGCCTCTTAGTGATCCCCCTGCAAGCCCGACACAATGCATATACTAAGTTTGTTCATGCAAAGAATATAACACATACCCAATAATATCCCACTTGTTGTTTTCTTTGCATACATGGGGCCGTAGGATTACATAGTCAACAATTCAGGGCAATAATTCCCATTGTTTCTCTACACCATGAGAACTTCTCGGTGCTCATAGAATTTGCCAATGATTCTGCAACATTCTTCAAAGTGTCCACCTTCATCAACAACACCTTCTTGTCTTCAACCATGTCTCTCAAATAGTGATACTAAACATCAATATGCTTTGTCTTTGAATGATAAGTTAGGTTCTTCGCCGTGAAGATTGCACTCTGATTGTCACAATATATCCTTACAACTTGTTGTACCAACTGAATGCCTCAACATAATATCTGTAACCATACTGCTTCCTTTCTTGCATGAGTAGTTGCCATGTATTTATCTTATGTAGATGAGAGTGCCACTACAACCTATCTTTTGCTCATCCAACTAATTGCTCCGCCAAATAGGTTAAACACATACCCACTTGTAGATCTTCTATGATATAGATCTCCAACCCAATTTGCATCAACAAACCCATGTATACTTTGTCCAATCCCGATCTTCCTTGGTAGCACAATACATAACTAGTAGTGCCACACAAATACCTGAAAACCCTCTTTATTGTTGTCCAATGCTCCTTCCTTGGTTTTGACATATACCTACTAAAAAATCCCACTGCACGTGCAATGTATGGTCTAGTACAAACCATTGCATACATCAAGATGCAAACCACACTAGCATACAAAACATGGGATATGTTCTCTTCCTCTTCTTGTGTCTTAGGACACCAATCTGCATATAACTTTACACCTATAGGAAGAGGAACCTTTACTGATTTACATTCCTACATATTAAACCTTTGTAATATTATCTCAACATATTTCCTCTTATTTAACCAATGTTTCCTGTTTGCCTGATCTCTTTTAATTTCCATGCCCAAAATGAAATTGCAGCACCAAGATTATTCATGTCAAATTTAGAGGACAATTGAGTTTTCCCATCATGGATAATCTCCTTGTTGTTTCCTATCAACAAAATATCATCCACATACAAGACCATATAAATAAGATGATCATCGATTAATTTAAAATACACAAAGTGATTAGCTTTGCCCCTTGTGAAGCCAAGTCCAAACATATAAGTATAAAAATTTTGATATCACATCCTTGGTGATTGTTTTAACCCATAGAAGGATATTTTTAGCCTGCATACCAACTCTTTGTTTTAGATTTCTTCTTCCAGATCCCCATGTATGAATGATGCCTCCACATCCATCCATTCCACTTCAAAATAAAAAGAAACAACAATAGATAAAATATATCTAACAGAAGTTAACTTGGCAAGAGGAGAACAAATTTCATCAAAGTCAATTCCTCTACTTGGGAATAACCTTTTGCTACTAACTGAGCTTTATATTTCTCCACTTTTCCTTCTGTATTCAAATTCTTCTTAAACACCCATTTACTTCCAATGGTATTTCTTCATGTTGGCAACTCCACTAGATACCAAGCCTCATTCTTGTCTAAGGTTTCCATTTCTTCCACCATGGCCTTTTTCTAGAGTGTGCCATCCTCTGAATCCATTGTGTTCCTATCAATTCTAGGATCATCATTAGTAATAAACAAAGAAAAAATTGAATGGAAATTAGGTGGAGTATACCTTTTCGATTGTCATCTTTCCCGAACCAATCTCCTCAATACCAGAGTATGAGGCTTTTCTTCTTCTTCTGATTCCTATTCTTCTATAGAGTCTGATTCATTATCCTTCAATTAAAACTCTATTTTCCCTAGTTCTTCCTCCCTTGGCAGGATTTCCTATTTGAAAACATCTTTGATTAACCATACTGCATTTCTTACATGAGTAGCTCCCATGTATTTAGCTTATGTAGATGAGAGTGCCACTACAACCTATATTTTTCTCATCGAACTAATTTCTCCTCCAAATAGGTTAAACACATACCCACTTGTAGATCTTCTGTGATATAGATCTCCAACCCAATTTGCATCAACAAACCCATGTATACTTTGTCCAATCTTGGTCTTCCTTGGTAGCACAATACATAACTAGTAGTGCCACACAAATACCTAAAAACCCTCTTTATTGTTGTCCAATGCTCCTTCCTTGGTTTTGACATATACCTACTCACTTTATTGTTGTCCAATGCTCCTTCCTTGGTTTTGACATATACCTACTCAGAAATCCCACTGCACGTGCAATGTATGGTCTAGTACAAACCATTGCATACATCAATATGCCAACTACACTAGCATACAAAACATGGGATATGTCCTCATCCTCTTCTTGTGTCTTAGGACACTAATCTACATATAACTTTACACCGATAGGAAGAGGAACCTTGACTGGTTTACATTCCTACATATTAAACATTTGTAATATTATCTCGACATATTTCCTCTTATTTAACCAATGTTTCCTGTTTGCCTGATCTCTTTTAATTTCCATGCCCAAAATGAAATTATGCATCACCAAGATTATTCATGTCAAATTTAGAGGACAACTGAGTTTTCGCATCATGGATAATCTCCTTGTTGTTTCATATCAAAAAAATATCATCCACATACAAGACCAGATAAATAAGATGATCATCGATTAATTTAAAATACACAAAGTGATTATCTTTGCCCCTTTTGAAGCCAAGTCCCAACATATAAGTTTCAAATTTTTGATATCACATCCTTGGTGATTGTTTTAACCCATACAAAGAAATTTTAGGCCTACATACCAACTCTTTGTTTTAGATTTCATCTTCGAGATCCCCATGTAGGAATGATGCCTCCACATCCATCCATTCTACTTCAAAATCAAAATCAACAACAATAGATAAAATATATCTAACAGAAGTTAACTTGGCAAGAGGAGAAAAAATTTCATCAAAGTCAATTCCCTCTACCTGGGAATAACCTTTTGCTACTAACCGAGCTTTATATTTCTCCACTTTTCCTTCTGCATTCAAATTCTTCTTAAACACCCATTTACTTCCAACGATATTTCTTCCTGTTGGCAACTCCACTAGATCCCAAGCCTCATTCTTGTCTAAGGTTTCCATTTCTTCCACCGTGGCCTTTTTCCATAGTGTGCCATCCTCCAAATCCATTGTTTCCCTATAAGTTCTAGGATCATCATTAGTAATAAACTAAGAAAAATTTGAATGGAAATCAGGTGGAGTATACCTTTTCGATTGTCGTCTTTCTCGAACCAATCTCCTCAATACCAGAGTATGAGGCTCTTCTTCTTCTTCTAATTCCTATTCTTCTATAGAGTTTGATTCATTATCCTTCAATTAAAACTCTATTTTCGCTAGTTCTTCCTCCCTTGGTAGGAATTTCTGTTTGAAAACATTTTTGATTAACCATACTGCTTCCTTTCTTGCATGAGTATTTTCCATGTATTTAGCTTATGTAGATGAGAGTGCCACTACAACCTATCTTTTTCTCATCCAACTAATTGCTCCTCCAAATAGGTTAAACACATACTTCCCGATCTCTTTTAATTTCCATGCCCAAAATGAAATTTGCAGCACCAATATTATTCATGTCAAATTTAGAGGACAACTGAGTTTTCCCATCATGGATAATCTCCTAGTTGTTTCCTATCAACAAAATATCATCCACATACAATACCATATAAATACGATGATCATTGATTAATTTAAAATACACAAAGTGATTAGCTTTTCCCCTTGTGAATCCAAGTCCCAACATACAAGTATCAAATTTTTGATATCACATCCTTGGTGATTGTTTTAACCCATACAAGGAAATTTTCATCCTGCATACCAACTCTTTGTTTTACATTTCTTCTTCCAGATCCCCATGTAGGAATGATGCCTCCACATCCATCGATTATACTTCAAAATAAAAATCAACAACAATAGATAAAATATATCTAACATAAGTTAACTTGGAAAGAGGAGAATTTTTTTCATCATAGTCATTTCCCTCTACCTGGGAATAACCTTTTGCTACTAACTGAGCTTTATATTTCTCCACTTTTCCTTCTACATTAAAATTCTTGTTAAACACCCATTTACTTCCAATGGTATTTCTTCCTGTTGGCAACTCCACTAGATACCAAGCCTCATTTTTGTCTAAGGTTTCCATTTCTTCCACCGTGGCCTTTTTCCAGAGTGTACCATCCTCTAAATCCATTGTGTCCCTATCAGTTCTAGGATCATCATTAGTAATAAACAAAGCAAAATTTGAATGGAAATCAGGTGGAGTATACCTTTTCGATTTTCGCCTTTCCCTAACCAATCTCCTCAATACTGGAGTATGAGGCTCTTCTTCTTCTTTTGATTCCTATTTTTCTATAGAGTCCGATTCATTATCCTTCAATTAAAACTCTATTTTACCTAGTTCGTCCTCCCTTGGTAGGAGTTCCTATTTGACAACATCTTTGATTAACCATACTACTTCCTTTCTTGCATGAGTAGTTGCCATGTATTTAGCTTATCTAGATTAGAGTAACCTATCTTTTGCTCATCCAACTAATTTCACCTCCAAATAGGTTAAACACATACCCACTTATAGATCTTCTATGATATAGATCTCCAACCCAATTTGCATCAACAAACCCATTTATACTTTGTCCAATCCTGGTCTTCCTTGGTAGCACAATACATAACTAGTAGTGCCACACAAATACCTGAAAACCCTCTTTATTGTTGTCCAATGATCTTTCCTTGGTTTTGACATATACCTAATAAAAAATACCAATGCACGTGCAATGTATGGTATATTACAAACCATTGCATACATCAATATGCCAACCACACTAGCATACAAAACATGGGATATGTCCTCTTCCTCTTCTTGTGTCTTAGGACACCAATATGCATATAACATTACACCTACAAGAAGAGGAGCCTTGACTGGTTTACATTCCTACATATTAAACCTCTGTAATATTATCTCGACATATTTCCTCTTATTTAACTAGTGTTTCCTCTTTTCCTGATCTCTTTTAATTTCCTTGCCCAAAATGAAATTTGCAGCACCATGATTATTCATGTCAAATTTAGAGGAAAACCGAGTTTCCCAGCATGGATAATCTCCTTATTGTTTCCCATCAAAAAAATATCATCCACATACAAGACCAGATAAATAAGATGATCATCGATTAATTTAAAATAGACAAAGTGATTAGCTTTGCCTCTTGTGAAGCCAAGTCCCAACATATAAGTATCAAATTTTTGATATCACATTCTTGGTGATTGTTTTAACCCATACAAGGAAATCTTAGGCTTGCATACCAACTCTTTGTTTTAGATTTCTTCTTCAAGATACCCATGTAGGAATGATGCCTCCACATCCATCCATTCTACTTCAAAATCAAAAGCAACAACAATAGATCAAATATATCTAACAGAAGTTAACTTGGCAAGAGGAGAAAAAATTTCATCAAAGTCAATTCCCTCTACGTGGGAATAACCTTTTGCTACTAACCGAGCTTTATATTTCTCCACTTTTCCTTTTGTTTTCAAATTCTTCTTAAACACCCATTTACTTCCAATGGTATTTCTTCTTGTTGGCAACTCCACTAGATGCCAAGCCTCATTCTTGTCTAAGGTTTCCATTTCTTCCACCATGGCCTTTTTCTAGAGTGTGCCATCCTCTGAATCCATTGTGTCCCTATCAGTTCTAGGATCATCATTAGTAATAAACAAAGAAAAATTTGAATGGAAATCAGGTGGAATATACCTTTTCAATTGTCGTCTTTCCCGAACCAATCTCCTCAATACTAGAGTATGAGGCTCTTCTTATTCTTCTGATTCCTATTATTCTATAGAGTCTGATTCATTATCCTTCAATTAAAACTCTATTTTCCCTAGTTCTTCCTCCCTTGGTAGGACTTCTTGTTTGACAACATCTTTGATTTCTCTAAATACAACATCTTGACTATACACTACCTTCTTAGTTTTTGGGTTCCAAAGCCTATAACCTTTCAGACCATCTTTATACCCAATAAAGATACACTTTTCAACCTTTTTATCCAGCTTACTCATGTTTTCCTTTGGAATTTGAATGTAGGCATCACGACCAAATACCCTGAGATGTGTAAGAGAGGGTTTTTTACCAGTCCATACCTCGTGTGGAGTCTTTTCATCAAACTTTGATGAGGGTGATCAATTGACCATGTAACATGAAATACCCATTGCCTCTGCCCAAAAATCATATCCTAAGCTAGCACAACTGAACATGCTCCTTGATTTTTCCATTAGTGTCATGTTCATCCTTTTTGCAAACTCCATTATGCTGAGGTGTGTATGGAGTAGTCTTCTACCTTGGTATACCTCACTTCTTGCAGAATTATTCGAATTCATTTTTGTATAATTCTCCATCATTATCTATCCTCAACACCTGAATTCTCTTCTCTGTCTAATTCTCCACAAGATCCTTAAACTATTTTAATTTGTTAAAGACTTGAGATTTCTTCCTCAAGAAATAAATCCATGTATTCCTCGAGAAGTCATCTATAAATGAGACATAGTACACAAATTTTCCCAATGATGGAACAAACACAGTTCCAAACACATCATTGTGAACCAACTGTAAAATCCCCTCTGTTCTCGTAGCTCTAGAGGAGAATCTTACATGATTCCACTTCCCATATAATTAACAATGTTCACAGAAATCAAAATCTAGAGAGAATTTGTCCATAACTTTACCGTGTAGTGCTCAAAGGTCCTTCTCTCTGATATGCCATAGTCTTTGATGCCACAACATAGTGTTTTCTACAGATAATGTAAGAGTTTTTTATTCTTTAGCTCCAATCTCAGGAACAACGAAACTATTGCACCCATCACTAATAGTGCTTGCCAACAACTTATATATAATTTCAATTTGAACTCCCTTCAACAACACCATTTACCCTCTAACCATCCCATAGGTTTATTTTTCAAACACTATTTTTACACTTGCATCATCCATCTTGATTACATAAATCAAATTTCTATCCAATACTAGGATGTGTAGAACACCAGGGAGTGTTATAATCCTACCATCCATGAGCTTAAACTTGATTATTCCTCATCTTATGATTTTGGCTCTCGAATCATATCCTAGAAAAATGTAAACCTCCATCATACCTTTCATATTTGTAGAACCACTCCCTATGGGGAGTGGTATGAAAGAATGCACTTGAGTCAACCAACCATGCCTCATGATCTGTATGTGTGCTTGATGAATCCAAGTACACATCCCATCGTTCATCTGTGAATGTTTTTTCTTTTGTAGAAGGAGCATCATCAGATCCCTTCCCTCTCTCAACACTTTTGGATATACAATGTTTCTTGTAATTCCATTATCTTCCACATCTACAACATACTTTTACAAATTTTATGGAAGATTTAGATCTTCCCCTAGATTTAGATCTGCCACTTGAGAACTTTGATCTATTTCTTTCTTGGGAGCTTCCTCTTGCAAATAAGGCATATGTGATTTGGATTTCCATGTTTTTCTGCCTCATCTCCTCTAACAACAAGGATGCGACCACATCAATGAAACTTAAATTAGTTGCATTACTACCTATGGCCATGACCAGACTCTCCCACGAGTATGGTAAAGAGAACAATAAATTGATACACTTATCTTCATCAGAAATATTAATATCAATAGATAATAGCTGAGTTACCATGGTATTGAAGGCGTTTAGATGCTCTGTCACTCAGTCTCCATATTTCTTCCTCTGGTTGCACAACTTCTTCTAGAGGAACAATTTGTTTACCAGGGACTTAGATTGATACAAAGCCCCTAACTTATTCCATAATGCCTTGGTTGTGGCTTCCTCTGATGCATTAAGTAATACTAAATTTGAGAGACACAAACAGATGGTGCTCTTCTCCTTCCGATCCAAATTTTCCCAGTCTTTTGTTGACATTCCTGTAGGTGTAGTACATGGATCCACAATGATCCATTGATCTTTGTCCACCAACATATCTTCCATCTTGAGCTTCCATAACTCAAAAAATTTCCCATTAAATTTCTCGATCTCTATTTTTGAATTTCTTTCCATTTCTTTTCACCACAAGAATCAATATCGTAGAGCTCCCACTGTAATAAGGTTTATCACAGACCTGAGCCAAACCCTTAGCCACAAAGGCACCCCTTAAAGCCAATAACTGCTCTGATACTAAATGTGTATTTTAACCTTGTACAATTAATTATTGAAAATGGATTCTCAATAAAAAATAGAAAAGATACAAATGAAACACACACAGACACATTTCACAGAGATTTTACCATGGAAACCCAAATTGGGAAAACCAACAACTTGTTTAGAGCCACACCTCTAGTTCTTTATTCATCATAAATATTCATTGTTTACAATACAATCTATAGGATCTCGTGGCATCCAAAAACCCCTAATCCATTGACTTGGATTAGTCTACAACCCTAATTCCTTAACTGGAATTAGAAAACCATCAACAGAAACTGCGTGCTGAAAAATCGCTAAAAATAGATGCAAAAAAACCACCATTTTTTTTTCAAGGGCTCCGCCCTACATGCCCAACACAATACATATACTAGGTTTGGTTGTACAAAGAATATAACACATACCTAACAATGAAAACATATATTAGATGTGATATCTATTCACTATGTGCTGCCATTTAAGTTTGTGTAAAGTCATAATGTTAAAATAATAAATAACAAAAAATAGATAACCATTGATCATTCTCTTTTTTCCAATTGGTTTGCAACAACTCTATTTCTCTTTAATCCTAATTCCACTCATCCAATACCACTCCTCTTCATGTGTCATCAATTTTTCTAATGTATTCACTAGCATAATAGAATAACTCACAAAAATGTAGCTCTTTGTCATAAATCCTTTAGTTTTCACCCTTTTACAAACAAACCCTTTCAAATTTTCATATACCTTTCCAAGAAGAACATTGAATGGTATGTGACCACTCCTACTAATTAAACCTCATCAACTAGGTAAACAAAAATATGGACTTGGAAGCCTAAGAAAGTTGTGGGAAAATCCCTTTGCATCATCCATACAATCTTAACCATTTCTCTCTGACACCATGGAATGTTAGCCACATGAACATCTCTTGGAGTGATCTATTGTACAAATGGAAATATGAATTTTGAAGTATTGAATTTTTTTCTTAATCCACACTTGAATCACTCATATGCACTCAAACAATGATGATAATGCCTAATGATTCGAGGGTTTAAATGTGTTTCAAAGTCACACTTCATTGGATGAGGGTTTGGTACATTTTACATTCACTTATGATGAGAATTGTACTTGATTTCTAATCCAATTCTCTATACATAATAAATTGTTGGTATAAACCCTACTTATGATGAGAATTGTACTTGATTTCTAATCCAATTCTCTATACACAATAAATTGTTGGTATAAACCCTCAAATGCCTTGTAATTTGGTGCTTAAGGTCTTGTTTACTTTTCAATTTCTTACTGGAATATGATAATGTGAGGGTTTATCTTAGACATTTCACTCAATTTGTGCTCTCAAGATCAATATAATACTTAAAGTGCTTAAATGACTTAACTTGGAGGCTAATGTTTCACTTGTATTGTTGGTATAACACATATGCTTAAGGGTCTGCCTCAAACATTGATGTGATCTAAGCAGTTTTCTCTTACTTTGAATAATCATTGATGTTATGAGTCTTCTACAAATTGGAGTACATAATAGCTTTGGATTAAAGATTAAAACATCATCATTTCATTCTCTTCCTCTTTCTCTGTACTCCAATAAGTTAGTTATCTTTCTCTTTTCTTGTTTGTCATGCCATGTGGCTATTGAGGGTTTTAATCAATAAGTTTGCCCCTTTTTAGTTTAATTTTTCTACAATTACATATGGATCAAGGTTCTCCCTATACAATTATGTCCTTTAATTCCAAATGTCCCCACATTATTGACGGTATTTTTAATTACCTTTCTAATTTCTCATAAATATTATACATTTAATTATCATCTGGGATTCATATGGAACTTGTGAGTTATCTTGCATTGTATATTCAAGCTGCATTTGTTGGACCATTTCACGCTTGCACATGTCCTTCTTAATGTTGGGGGGTTTAGACCCAGGGTTCGTCCATAGTTGACCAACAAAACCCCCAAAGCATCGACATATCAATCTTCAGCAATAGTCGAAATCTAGGGAAAGAGTATTATTCTGTCTTGATTTGTTCTACATCCAGGTGGATCTAGGGAGATCGGTTTGTGTTCGCACTTACGGATTTAGCCAATAATAGTATTGCCTCAACAAACATTCTAGGCATGGTATCTCTCTCCAACCGTCCCATTTCTTCAACATTTTCAGCTGCAAGCTTCTCCAACTTCTATGGGTTCTTACCAACACTACTACATTTTGGGTTGAAATCGGATGTTTGAATCGATGTTTGTTGAAAAAAATCATTTTTAACATCGAAAATAAGTTAAAATTGGTGAAATTTGTCTTGTTTATTATTCCCCCCCCCCTGAAAAAAAAATTGGTTAATCGATGTTAAAATGTTAACCAATGCTTAAGATGTCACTCAATCAACATCAAGTCTCCATAATCACTTTTTTAGTTTTCAATACATACACCAATTAAACGTTCATTAATTGATGCTTGTGGGAATAGTTTTCTAAAGATAACCATGTGAAAGAAAGAAACCCTATTTTTTCTGAAGAGTTGGGATTGGGTGACATAATTAACAGTTATATTAATCATCAAACTTATTATAAGATAGATGGTTAAAGTAATTGATGATTTAATTATCAACTTAAAGAATAAAAGTCTGGTGGGATATCGTGCACTATATGTGCAAGCCTCAAATATATTTGCAGTTGGTTTATATAATACTCTTATAGATGTAAATTGCATCATCAGTCTAAGAATAGGAATTGCATTCAAAATGTAAAAAATTTCTTAATTAAATCACACTTGCAAAGTGATGTCCATATTGCAAAAATTAAATAACAATCCACTCTTGCATTAAATGGAAATTACTTTTATAAAACACGTCAAGCTATTTTGAAATTCCCATTAACAGATTTCTTGTGTAAATTGTTAGCTTGATGTAAATTGATAGCTATGTGATACTTCTTCTAAATTTTAAATATAAACACACAAGAGAAGATAACAAATCCAATAGTAAACTATAGCACACCTATTTTGTTGAGTGGTACCTGCCTCCTCAGAACAAAGTACCAGGACTAGCTACAACAGAGCTAAATGAATTGAGAACTCACTATTTCTCACAAATACATATAAATGTGGATCAAACTAGATCTCCTTATCTTGGGTTGTTTCATGCTTTTGTGCATGTCGTTCTTAACATTGGGGGGTTAAGACCTAGGGTTTGTTCATAGTTGACCAACAAAACCCCCAAAGCATCGACATATCAATCTTCAGCCAAGGCCGAAGAAGGTCTCACCCGAGACGCAATGAGGATCACAAAGATCGCTTGGTCTTGTTCTAGGGATGAAGGGCTAAACACATAGAGATCCGTATAGGTTGACGTTCATAAATTCCATAATTGACGACTTACTATCATTAATATGAAAACACACTACACACACATATCCAAATGCCACATAAGCAACACATGATAGATCATAAACACTGCAACTTTATTATTCTTTCCATTTCATTAAACACATGAATACATTAAGAACAACATACTTTACAACAACATAGTCTCATGTCTTTTTTAATAATTTCCCATATTTACAATACATTGCACCACACATATCCTTTCATACCTTATACTTATGATAGACTCAGACCTACAGTCAGAAGCATTTCAACATTATAATACTATAGAGACTCAGAGTGAGCTCTTCAACAATGGGAAACCACAATGACTTAATGAATCAACTTGACGCAAGCAACAATCTCTTCTTTGTCATCCTTGCTTTATTTTATAGTCTTCTCGGCTATGGAACTCTCTCTCTTTGTTGATTCTGCTTCGATTTCTCTATTGACTAATAGTATTACACACTTCTCCCACTTTCTTGCATTCCACGTATCCTTTCTAGAATTGGGGCAATATTATCTGCCTCGCCAACTCATCTTTTTTCTACTCCATGTTCCCTCGTGATGATGGCAATAATCATATGGGGTATTCCCGATGATTCTTTTCTTGATTCTGGCATGCATCTTCTTGATTTCTGGTGCACATCCAAGACTTAGACTGACATGCATTTGGTAGTACTTGGACTTGGAGCGCAATATCAAAACTTGGTCCAACACACACTTATTTTCAATCCTCACACAACTTCTTATGTGTGCGCAAAACTAGAATGGGCGTGCACAACTTCATTTGTATACGCATGTGAGATTAACCAAAAACTTTGGGTTCCAACAACCCCCCACCATTATTACTTGGCTCATCCTCAAGAAAAATGCCTCATGTAGTGATTACTACGGGGAATGACTAAGAGAAAATCATCATCAGTGACCTACCAAAGTATCAAACTATGTTGTGGTTGCAACCAGGGTTGAGTAAGAGAAAATCATCTGTCTAGGCTGTAGTTGCAACAGACATAGGTCCTAGAATGAGTCAAGCAAGCCCCAAGTTAAGATATGGTGGTGGGAATTAGTAGGCCATATTCTCAACTCTTCCCCTTCTCTAGTGTCTATGATGATGAATGAGGAATCTGTTTAAATCAAACCATCGAGACACCACACTTTTATATGGGTTTAAGCTCTCTTAAGAGAGAGTATCATCATCATCATCCAGGAGACTAGAACCTCATCCTTCAACAAAGGTGATTATGCATGACAACATGCAAACCAACTTTGGGATTAGAGATCTGGCAGACAACCGCATCTTCAAAACATAATTTATGGAACTATGGATACTGGAGTGGTACCTTGCTGGAAAACAAGAGGGTGGGCCCTCTTCCTAACAACTAATGACGAAATGAAAATATTTGTGAAAACTGAACTGCGGGTTCTTGAGTTGTCTAACCAAACTGGGAATCACATGTCTCAGAATGTCTGTGAAGCTAGGCCATGGTAGGAGACCTGAATGAAGGGTGGGAAAATTAGTGAAACATGGAACGTGAACATAGGGCTTATGGAAAATCATGGTTGTGGGCGATGTGTAGGAATAAAGAAAAGTGGGACATGGATAATTTCACCATCGACTGGATGGGAAAAAGTGGATATATATAGAGTGAAAAATGGTCAAAAGGGTGAGCCAGAATAAGATGAAGAACCGGCCTAGAAGAGTGATCGAGAAATAAGTACAAATTTTTGGTGAAGTCCAATAGATGAAGAGATAACAATTCATATTTGTTGTATTGGTTATGTTCCCTTTGGAATGTGGCGTCAACTTTTCTTACCTGCCAGGATAAATGTGATCTATCTGAAACTTATTGCTTGACCCTTTAGTAGAATGTAGCGACAAGTAGTTGAGGCCAATCTATGTGAGGCCCCTACCAAAGCTAGTACCACGAATGTAAGCCATAGCTTTGGCCTGAATTGGAAATCTCAAGAATCTACAAAACTATCAATCTATCAAATCAATTTGTGTGAGTGGAGTGGATGTTGTGCTCCCAAAAAGGGAAGATTGTTCAAAATATATATTCTTCTATCTATTATACATCCTACTCTAACCCTACACTATTGAACTGCTTAGTTGAGGCTAAGTGATGGTTGACCCTTGCGGGCCGTAGTACACTTTCAATCTGCCTCCATTAATAAGTCCCTTAAGCAACTGTCCTTATAATGTAGCTAGCTTGTCCGCACCTGCTTCAATGATGTATACTAGGCAGAAAGGACCCAACCAATGCATATGTAGATTTCCAAGGTGTTGTAAATATTTGTTGTCATAAAACAAAAACTAAAGATCTTGGCTGAAGGATTTTCTGGTGGATGTTGTGATCATGCAATGCCCTCTGTCTTTGCTTCTCGACCACTTGGATAAATCCTACCATCATATGATCCTATTCTATCTCCATGAGCTCATCTAATTTGTGTTGAAGAGACTGTTCATCTGTCATCTATATGGCCATAGCAACCCAAAGGACAGGGACTAGAAATTCTAGTGACATGACCACTTCTTTACCGCAGAATGATCTAAATGGTGTGTGTTTTGTCAGGATTTTGAAATTTTTCCGATCTATCCATAATACTATAGGGATGCACTGATCCCAATTGTCCCGCTGCACATTACAAACCTTGGTTAAACAATGCTCTAAAATTTTATTAAAAGCTTCAATCATATCATTAGCTTGAGGATGATAGGGAGTGTGTTTCTGGTGATGGATCATGAACTCCTGAATGAGTTGTTCAATGGTGTCATTTAGAAAATTTGAACCCTGGTAGCTCATCAACACCCGTGAAAAAATGAATATGGTAATTATATTTTCAAAGATGAAATGCATCGCCATATCTGTTGTGCAATTCTTGAATAGCTTGGCCTCAACCCATCTCATCAGATATTTAGTGGCTGTAATAATGTAGCGCACACATGTCCATTGCACAGGGGGAGAGATCAAGCCCACAAAATCAATTTCCCACTTGCCAAAGGGTTCCAAGGATGTGACTGGAAACAAAGGGAGCTCATCTATTGAGCAAGGCTTTCCAATCTGTTTACACACATAGCAATGTTTACAATAGTCCTTGGCATATACAAAGAGTGAGGGCCACTAAATCCCCACACACTTTAGCCTTACTTGCATTGTGTCCTCCTGCAAGACCCTCATGTGATTCATATAGAATGGGATCCTGTTCATTCTCTTATGCACACTAGCACATGATGCCATATGCTTCCAACTTATACAACTGCCCGACAATCAATTGATAATATGCACTAGGGGTCACTGGTTGATGATGCTGAGTTTGGGTATACCCTGGTGGAGCCTGTCCTGACATGAGGAATTCAATGATCTTGGTCAATTGATCAAGAATTGCTTTGACACAGATGAGTTGCACATCTAGGAGTTCATCATCTAGGCTTTGACTAGCTTCTCCAGTCTCAATTCGTGACAGATGATCTCGTCCCACATCGTACTTTATGGAACTAGAAACAAATTCAAATTCAAATTCTTCAAAGGGAAACAACCAACGACATATTCTTCCTCCTAATACTGGCTTTTGGACCAAATATTTGGTCGTAGAGTGGTCTGTAAAGATTTTGAATGGGATCCTAGCACGTAATGGTGAAAATTCTGCAATGCATATACCATGGAGAGGCCCTCGCGCTCTGTTGTAGTATAATTATTTTATGCATCAGACAAACTAGAAAAATATATCAGATGATCCATATTACTTTCGACCAGTTGTGCAAGAAATACACCCAGTGTGATGGACAAGGCATCTGCATGAACATGAAATATCTTAGACCAATTAGGAAAAACCAAAATGATGTTGTGACAAGTGTCTCTTTGAGAGTATACAAGGCTTCTTGGAATTCCCATGTCCAACTGTACTTAGTATCCTTGCACAACAACTTCTCCAACAAGGCAAATTTTTTTGCATAATTATGAATAAACTGCCAGTAATACCCCATATGACCTAATGTCACACATAACTCATAGACTAAAGTGGGGGGCACCATATCCAATATGGCAACGATCTTATCTTGATCCACTGATAATCCATCCTTCCACAGGATGTGGCCCGACTATGTGCCAAAGGGTGTACATAAGATGCAATTCTTCAAATTTAATGAAATATGGAGTTGGCAACATCGATCCAACATCAACCAAAGGGATTACATGTGTTCTTTCAACAAACTGAAAACTGTCCAATCATGCAAATAAACTTCAAGAAACTTGTGGATAAATTCCTTGAAGGCTATGATCATTATCTAGGAAAATAATGCAGGGGCATTCTTTAAGCCAAAAGGAATCACAATGTATGAAAAAAAACCCCATTCCATTGCCTCCTCTATGCTCCAAACCTAGTGATACCCTGAAAATCCATTTGTAAAAGATTAGGTTTCCCGACCTCCAACATTTTCCAGTACCTCATCTGTGAAAGGGGTAGGAAAAGAGTCATGGGCATAAACTACATTGAGACTTATCGTATCTACACATATTCAAATATCACCGGTTTCCTTAGGTTGCACAGCCATAGGACCGATCCAATCTGACTTATCCACATGGAAAATGATTCCAACGTCTAGCATCTAGTCCAATTCTTTGCACACCTTTTCCTTATATTTGGGATTTAATAGATAAGGCCTTCTCTTGATTGGTTTGGCATCTAACTTGAGCTGAATTTTTATATCTCCCAATGATCTTGCAATTACCTTCAATTCATAAAAGATACGAGGAAACAAGTCCTCATATTCCTTAAGTAGGTCGAAAACTTGAGTAGCAGTCTTCTTATCCCAATAGTCTCCAATTATGGCCATCTTGGGCACTTCCTCCATGCCAATATTGTGTTTCTTGGTCTTAATCGGATGATTGTAGTTCAAAGCATCCATCTCCACTACCTTTCCTTTCATTGCATGCTCGCCTTCAGATTCTTTGATCTGGACTCCCTAATGGGTCATCATCATCAATGTTATTGACAACAACCTTCCAACAATGGACAACCTATTTCATTTTTGCTACTGGTCAATGATATGAGAATACTACCCTGGGTGTGACTTCCTTTGGCTGTCGATGAAATATAAAATCCTTAATATGAAGGAGGGCCTCTCTTTGAGTCAGATCTTCTATTGTGAAGCAGAATGTTGAACAAAATTTTAAAATTACATGGGTCCAATCCCTTGTCTTCCTTCTGAGTTCCTCCTGAATATACCAGCTCCTAGGCACCATTTCCATTGTATGAATGAACTAATGGATCCATTGGGTTCAAGGAATATTCTTGGAGGTCCAACACCATTTGCAAAAACTAATGTGTTCCTGGGGATCTTCAATGCCCTCATACTGGTTTTCCATTTCGAAATCCAAAATTGGATGGAAACTGAATTTTATCAGCTCAACCACCTGCACCCACTCCTGAAGATTCACATGATGTGTCTCCCAACACCGCGCAGGTGTCTCCTGAACCACGAAATCCATGGACTGAATCCTCCATTCTGTTTGGATGGCCTTCTCCATTTGTATTAGGAATTAATCTACTGACCCTATTCCATCAAATCGCGGGGCATCACATAAATTTTATATGATCCAGAGCACTGCTTTAGTTATCTTCACACATCTGTGAGTAGAGACCTCATACAACTTGTTTTTCCATATTTCCATGGAATCTTCAAAGTTAGTGTCATAATACTTGATTCTTCTCCAACTTAAATCTCCATCTATGTTGGAATTGATATAGTCTTCCCTGCATCCAGTGATCTTATAGATGTTTTTAATTACAGATCTCCACGCATCCTCATCCAATGGCTCATTGTACTTGTCTCCTTCATTTGGATCTAGAGGTGTGATCACACATAGGATGTTTGTCTCAAATGGAATCTACCTCTTCTTCAAATTCAACATTGCATTGTTGGAAAAGAGCCAATCAATTCCAAGAAATGTAGGGTATGGATTAGAGTCATCCATAATTTCTATGACCTCAAAGTCAATCTTTATCTTTGCCCCTTATATATTCACCTCAAATTTCTCCAGTTGGCCGATAGGATAAATCTTGTACTGATTTTCCAACCATAGTTGGATGGGTGACCATAATAGACTTAGGTTTCCCATCAACTCCTAGGACTTCTTTGGTAAAATGTTCATGTCGGAACCCAGGTCCAATGTGACTCCATCCATGCCATACCCACCAATCTCAACTGCCATCTTGAACTCTCTGCCAATGCACTTCTACTCGTTGACATGGAATACCTCCCTTTCTAGGAGGGGAGCTGATATAGTCCTATTTTATAGCTCCTTCCCCATACAAGTGGCTAACATATGTATTAACTTCCTCCCAACATTATTATCATTGAGTAATCTTAAACAACAATGTAAGAAATTACTTACTTGATCATCAATGCCTGTTTCGTGACCCAAGTCGCACAATGATTCGTCACGTGTTGCACGGTTCAACTCCTCAAGGAACTTTTCCTCAATCACTCTTTTCTTGACACATTGAAAATATTCTTTTCTACATGCTTCTTCCATTAACCTCTGCATTTCACACTGCAACTCCTCACACATACGATCATCCTCCAATGATATTTGTGTTACACACTACAAGTCTTCCCAGGTGTGAGCCTCTTCGAGCAACCTCTGTGTCACCCATTATACCTCTTCATGGATCCAGGCCTCCTAAAGTGACCTCTGTGTTACTCACTGTACTTCTTCACAGATTCAAGCCTCCTTAAGTGATCTTTGAGACGCGCGTTGCAACTCTTCACATGCTCTTTCTTCTTCTATGGATCTCTGCATGTTATGCATAAATTAATTTTGTTGGGAAGCATCAAACTTAGGGGCCATGCTATCTTTTTGATCTTCCCCTTTGGATTTTTAACCGAGATCTCAACTTGCTCAAAGTCTCTTCCTGTCTTCGCTCCGCCTTGGTTTATCACCTGGACATCAACTTCCGCATCCTTCTTCTTATTTCTGCGTAGCTCTGTATGCACCATGTTGCAGTGCGTCTTCTTTACTTCTCACTTATTTAGTAAGTTAGGATAGTCCTCTATGAAATGCTCAAGACTGTAGCAATATAAACAAAACATGCGTGGTTTGGTGAAAAACCTTGATACATGAACAATCTCTCCATAATTGAAACAAGTGGGGGGTCTACCTCCCTCGCCTCCATATCCTCATCCACGACCACACCCATGTCCTCCTATAGAACCTACTTGGTATTCACCTCTCTCAGCACCGCCACAATCACCACCCTTCTATCCTTCTTGTACATGGAATGCATCACAGGTATTATCTTCCATTAGCTAGAGTGACCGAAAATTATTGAAATCATGTCCCATGTGTTATCACATGAAGTTGTAATGGGTCAAATCTCTCCTTAGGTTTTCAATTTTTTATCCTTTATTATTTTTAAGTTTGTTTTTAATTTTATTCTTATGGTTTTCTTAGGTTAACTCAAAATAAATGAAATATGGGAGGTTGGCCCATCCATTTGATCCACACCTGTGGTTTATACCCTTGGTTCATCACATGATTTGACAAACTATCACTATCATCCCCATGACACCACCAACCTGACATGTCACTACCTCCATTTATACGCTTGAACCTCTCCACTCTATCCCTTTACCCATTAGGGATTCAAATCAAATCCCTTCTAGTACGGTGCCAACTCATCAAGAGTTTTCGTAGCACATATTTTGTAAACCCTTCCTCTTTATCATCATTGCATTTATGAATATGATGTCATGTCATCTCATTGTTTTCAGCATCCATGTTTTTAAAGGGGAATAATCATGATTTGGTCATTAAATCTTTCTAATTGTTTATCAAAGTTTGAATTTTTCTCCTAGCTCAACGCTGCAGAAACTCCTAGTCCAAACAACGCTACAGATTATGCTACAGACCAATTGACAGAAGTGAATTGAAGATTGGGATGGTTGCAGGCAACTTCATGCTTTTTGAAGCTCATCTATAGTCAATCTACGGTGTCCAGGTACTCCTTGAGGCATCTGAGCTCTGTTGAAGGTCATCTAAGGTTGTACTAAATTTTTGTAGCACTTGGCACTACGAATTGTGGTCTCCTTTACCTAGCAGCCCCTTTACCTCTACTATCACATAATTCTTATCCATCTACAATATTTTCAACCTTATTGAATGAAATTGAATAAACTTTGCTATCAGAGCCATCGTGCCCATTTATTTCTTGGCCCTTGCTGTCTATGCTATAGAAACCACTATGAAATTGCGCTACAGATCCTCTGTTCCAACACTGAAAACTATGTGTCAACCCAGTATCATCATCTCTACTCACATAGCTAGCATCACATATTTTCCTTTATAGTGTCATTTAATATTTTCACTTCAAAGTCTGTTTACATTGGAGACTTTAGGAGCCTTTGCTTTTAAAATGATGATGACCCTGCATGGTGGTTTAATGTTAGCTTAAAACCTTGACAGTGTTGCCACCTTGCATATATTTTCTCTGAAGGGATTTTCTTCCTTTTCTAAGCCATTAGATTGTTCTCTCAATAGTTTAGAAGTCAATTGAAGGAAAACCCTGAAGCCTTTATAAAGACCACCATTCAAACCCTAAAGACTTCTGTCCTTGCTTGGCTTCCCATACCTATCATAACATTGTAGTGTTTGGTCTCCTATTTCTATCAAATGGATACACCTCTACAGAAGAAGTCTCAGAAGGGTGGGAGTGTAGTCAGGACTGAGCCTTCTTATATGAACTTGTTTGATGCTGAACCTATGATCAGAGAGGTCTTCCAGAGGGTTGGCTACCTAACTTTTTGTCAGAATATGCAGAGGGGACACCCTGAGGTAGCCAGAGAGTTTGCCTTAGAATTTGATGGCACTAAGACCAAGGTGGGAATACTTGAACTAGAAGTATCCAAGGTCACCATTGTAGAAACCACTGAGATACCCAACACTAGTGAATGGTGGTTCAAATTTATGACTCTTAATGCATCCTTTTCTAAATATTTCCTCAAACCATAACATCAGGGAGATAATTTGTCTAAGGGAGTGCCTAGGATACACTTGGTTAAGGGTTTTGACAATATGTTGAAATTCATCCAGAGATATTTTACCTGTGAGTGAAGATTCAATATGATATACCATTATCACATTAGGCTTTTTCTATACTTCATAGGCAAGGACTTAATGACCATCCCTTTCTATCTGTTTAGGAGTATGGGAAAAATGGATAATAGGGTCCAAGTCAAGTCCAAGGCTATGGACACTAGTGTTTTCCAGTCAGCGCTGATCAGGATGCTTGTAATGGAGGAATTGAAGAAAATAAACATAGTTTGGGAGCAATTCACTGACTTTGCCAATATGCAACTAGATGTATCCCCTACCCCTCAATCCAAGGTGCAGAGCCATTTTCCAACTGGTAGTGTTGTCCACACAGAAACAAGCAAAAAGAGAAAGGGAAAATACATTGCCAAAGATAAATAGGTTCCTAAAGAATTTGAAGAAGAAGAAAGGGGATCCTATCACTCTCCACAAAGGGAACTTTCACCTCAACCTACACTTGAACTCGAAGAAGTTCCCTCAGCCAAAACCACAACCAAAAAGGGGAGAAAGTTACACTTTCCTTCACCCACTGAAGCAGTTGAGACTAGAGCTAGGAGGCCCTTCACCAGATCATTAACCCATAAGGAAGATGCTGAAGTAGAAGTCATAGCCAAAGATCATGTCTAGAAGAACGATAAGGGTAAAATGAAAATGTTGGGAATCCTGTTGAAATCATAAGCTTCACCACTCCCTCTGATAACCCCACTTTCAAGAGATTGATCAGACAACTCAGAGATTCAAGAAAGGAAATTTCCCACTTGAAGGGAGAAGGATTGGATGAGAGGAGAAAAATGAGTGAGCTCATGGATATGTATAAGGAAACTCTTGAGCTATCTTAGTTCACAACAAGAAGATTTATGCCCCTTCATAGGCAAATTACAAAATTGTACAAGAAGAACACATACTTTTAGTCTCATAACAAAACGCTTAAAGAGAAGTTGCAGCCATCCAAGGATGATCTAGCCCAAATAAATCTCAATGTACTAGCTCAAGATGCAACAAGGATAAGTTCCAGATTAAGGAGATGAAGTGGAAAGGATGGAAAACCCCATTTTTGATGATGAATCATCTTTTGCATTTTGAAGTTTGGAGGGAAGTGTCATAATTATACCCTACTGGAGGCATCTACAGGCTTATACACCTTCTGCTAAGATTTTTTGGGTTTTTTGGGCTCAAATTACATTGCACAGAAAATTACAAGCATTTTGTAGCGTCTGGGGCTACAAAATCATCCACACAGACAAAATTGCATATTCTCTACATAAAGTGCCGTGAAATTGTTTTCACAATAAAGCTGCACAGTCGCTGCGAAATCCGCTGTGAAATCACTTATCCAGACACAAAATGGCAGTTTGATATGGAATCTGTTGCAGAACAGTTTACACAGGAGGGCGCTACAAAATCTGCTATCGAATGCGCTATGAAAATGACTATGAATTGGCTGATACAATCAACATTTCTGGATTCGTTTCCCTTTCTAGCTTTGATGGATTTTGAGGGAATCAATGGTTACTAGGTGGTAGATGGAGATCAACACAAAGTCTTGGAGGAAAGTGGGAGCTGGTGGACACATGGCATTGATAGAGATGCACCCAAGGAACAACAAATTATGCCATGATTACATTGTTAGAGTTGTTTCCAACATGTTTGATGTTTCTAGCAATCTGTTATCTCCACTTGTACAGATGTTAGATTGGCAGTTTTTAGTGGGAGAATCCTAGGTTAGAGAGTCCAGCTCACACTTCATGCTGTTACTTACTGTTTAAACTATATATATAGTAGGAGAATGATATTTTTAGGTTCGAATGGTTGAGCATAGACTCCCTGTTGTAATGTTTTGATAAAATAGAGCCATACTCTGGTTTTATGTATGAGATCTTAGACATTTTGATTACTAGAAGTCAACATCCTTTCATTATCTTGCTTCTTTCTTACTCTGGTTTCTCATTTCGAATGATTCTTATGAGATGTTATAGCTATGTTATAATGTATGTTTGATTATGATGTTGTTTTAAATGTTACCAATGTTTTAAGGTTTAGATCAAGAAGTTCTCATGTTTGAGATTTTTCTTCACCTATCTGCTAGAAGTCCTGACGATTATAGAATACCTATTCATATTCCTCACTAAGTCTTCCATCTACTCACATTTATCTTTAAACCACTGACTGAAGTTAACCAAAACCCCATTTGCTTATGCATTTTGGCCTAGAATTTATGTGTTGGAACATTGCTATGTTGAGTTTTGTCCATTTGACATTCTATCATAAACCTACATTTACAAACCTATTTGATGGGTGTTGGGATTATCCTCTTGCAATATGAGGGTGACTCTCAGTGATAAAAATATGTATAAACACGTGGGTCCATTCCTTCTTTAGTATCGAACTCCATTTTTTTTCACTACTCAACATGATATGTTGGATCACCTACCCCTGTATACTTTTGCACAATATACTCCACTTTGGTACTGAATATAACTTGCATCAATCATATACACTACTTCTAGTCTTATATTCCTTCTTTATGTGCAGCCCACCATTTGGTTGGAGTGGCCTTAAAGACAACATCTAATGCCAACAATGTTTGTTGTTCAGGTATTTTCCACTCAAATGCTTATATGAAACATTTTATGTCAGTCAAACCATCATACTTGGGTGGGTCATGTTATCGCACGGTTTGTAGGAAAGGTCCAAGGGCTTGAGTCAGGGCTTGAAACCGGTGTAACAGGAACTTCCCCACCCACTGTCACCTCGATGGGGAGCTCTTTCTCCACCTGAGAATCCTTTAGGGATGCTATTAAGGAACAATACTACCCTGTCCGAAGTCATGATGACTTGTATACCAAAGGACCACACGGTGGCAAGAAAGAGACCAAGGAGTGTTAGTCATTCTTGGGAAGGAGACAATCATCCACACTGATCAAAAGACACTACAGTTCATCTAGAACCAAGGAAAATTTCAGAATGACCACCATTAGAAGTGTTCAACATACTTACAATAGTTCCAACTCAACATAAAGTATAAAACATGAAGTACCAATCGAGTTACTGACTGTATAAACCGACCTCTAGTTGCGGTACTCACCACACTGCTAGACTCTTGCAGCCACAATACCTTCAGATGGACCCACTTCTACGAGACAAACCATGACT
>CBVK0101858044.1:0-20839 GCA_900067695.1 Picea abies | reverse complement strand
TGTCGNNGGAATGATTTGTTAGTTGTGGCCCATATTTTCTCATCCTTGTTTTATTAGATTGTTAGAAACTTGGGTGCTACGAAGGATGGTGAACCTCCTGCGTCATTGTCGTGGCCTAGTAGTGGCTTCCATAGTATCATGGCGAGCAAGAGTAAGATCCAACTGTAATGGAATTCCTTGCCTAATTCCCATGCCTCCAGGAAATCGTCGATGAATTCATTTAATAAGTATCTTTCCCAAGCCATCTGAACTTCGTTGATGCATTGTTCTGCCACAATGATTACTCCTGTGGGATGCTCATCCTTGCGACACCTATGTAGGAGTTTGCAGGCAAGTAATTGCACGGTAAACCAGTCTCTTATATCATTGATTTTCATGATCACTGCTCCTTTGTATCCCCTTCATGTAGATCTTCATGTGTGTTGCATCCTTGGCCTTGAGTGCTTCCCCCAACTCATCTCTAATTGTAGGAAGGCCTGAAACTCAATGGATGGTGTCAACATCAACTGGGTATGGCCTATTGAGGCAGAGGAACCCACCATACAATCGATTGAGAAAGAATCACACGCATGCATTAACGGACGGACCCCTACCAAAGTGTGAGTAGTCTACCAATGTCAGTATACCAAATTGCTTGAGGGGCTTGGCCCACTATTGAGGCAGAGGAACCCACCATACAATCGATTGAGAAAGAATCACACGCATGCATTAACGGACGGACCCCTACCAAAGTGTGAGTAGTCTACCAATGTCAGTATACCAAATTGCTTGAGGGGCTTGGCCCATTTATGGGTGACCACCCGCTATCTTCCATCTGCCCCCTGAATTGTTGATCCAGATTATTTTGAGAACGATATGAAAGCAGAATTGTAATAGAGATATAACAAGGAAATACACAGAGATATGGAAAGAAACAGACTAATACAGTAAAGCTTAGGTTCTATTAATGATTGTCTGAAATGCAAAAGACTATAAAATGCAAAAGCACACAAGCTAACAAGAATGGTGGTAGATTATCTCTGAGGACGGATGTGTCGGCTATGCTCATTCAGAAGAAGTTGATTACAATGAGGCTCTAAAGGAATTTTTAACACAAAGTAGAAATGAGAAAACCCTAAACGTCCAAAACCCTAACCCCGAGAGATGAAACACCAAAAGGTTTGTGAGCCCTGATGGGGGTAGTTGATACGACACCAAAAGGTTTGTGAGCCCTGATGGGGGTAGTTGATACGTCAACTTCACGAGGGCGTAACTTTTGCATACAAACTTTGTTTAGGGCACTCAATACCTCGACGGAAAGGTCTAGACAAGGAAAACACATTATGTTTTTCCTAGCATCTACCTTTCGATATAGAGTAGGTGCTTCCAAGCCAAAAAAAAATGTCGTTTAGGCCCTGGAAGTCTGGGACTCGAAAAACTGTAGAAAAACTGCCAAGATGGAAAATTGTAATTTGAGTCATTGGAATAGGTGGGTGGCCACCAATGTCCACTTGGATCATTCCTCCCCGCTTAGGAAGCCATGGTCTCCATTGCGTCAAGTGCCTCCATTATATGGAGAAACTTATGTTGAATCTGACTCTTGGTGAGCCACTTGCCCTGATGAGGAAACTGCCCTACTTTGATGACCTGATAGAGTTAGATGGTCTGCTGGAAGGTGTCCTTTGTCTTGGTGTCCATTATTCGATCAATTGTCTCATGTTCGATGTAATAAAGGTTGATTTCTATAGAGGTTGATTTCTCGGTCGTGTCCAAAGTGTCTAGGAGATGTGGAAAATATTGTCAAAGCAGTTCCACATTAAATACTGGGTGCAAGCCAAGGAAAGGAAGAATACTTAATTCAAAAGCATTCTCACCCACAACCTTGGTGATGGTGTAAGGCATGTATCAAAGTGGGCATATCTTATGATGGTGTCCTATGAGGTGCTCTTTCTGCAAATGCAACCATACCTCTCCCACCTGAGATTTGTGTGGTACTCGATGTTGATCGTGGCATTGCTTCTATTTGGCATTGGCTTTCTGCACAATATCATGAACTTGTTGTTGGATATGTTGGATGCGCTCAACAAATTTGGCTACCTAATCAACCTCGGTCTAAGTTTGTGAGGACTCTTCCTTTGTGGCTGCAATGGGCAGAGCTACGTCAATGGGGGGCGATGGTTGGAACCCCAAGCACACCTGAAAAGGTTTGTGGCCAATAGAGCTATGGAGGGCTCTGTTGTAGCTATGTTGAACATAAGGAAGGATTTCATCCCATCTGTGTGGATGTTTGGAATTACACATCCTCACTATGTTGACAATCATCATGTTGAGTACCTTTGTTTGTCGATCAGTTTGTGGGTGGGAGGCAATCGATTTGGTCAACTTGGTGTTCATAATCAACCATAGGCTGGACCAAAAAATGACAAGGAACCTATTGTATTGATATAAGATAATGTTTTTTGGGAGCACAAACTGAACCCAAACATGTTCAAAGACGAGCTTGGTGGTGGCCTCGGTTGTGATGCTCTTCTTGCAAGGTGCCAAAACTGCCATCTTATAGAATTGAGCAACGACCATGAAGACATAGTCATTCCCATGCTTGGTTGAAGGAAAACCAAACATACAATCCATGGAGATGGACTCCCAAGTTTTATCTAGAGTAGGAAAAGGGATGTATAGCCCTTGTTTCTAGATGGTGGGATTGGAAATAACACATGAAGTGTAGGATCCGATTGAGTTGTGGACATCTTATCAAAAATTCAACCAATAAAAATTCTATTGCATTACTGCTACTATTTTTTCCACACCAAAATGCCCCCCTACTTGATTGTAATGAGTTTCCCAAAGAAACTTTACATTCTCTCTTGAAGGAACCCAAAGATGGATTAGATGGCATAGTAATCCATCCTAGAGATGAAAGTTTGGAACTGTTTTTCTTGCGCTCAATGTCTGATAGGTAGCAACAAACTCAGAGTCATTATTGTATAATTGTTTCCACTCATATGTCTCATTCCCACAGGAGTTAAGAACCGTGGTTAGCACCACAATCGAGGGTCGATTGAGGAAATCCATGACATAGTTGGTGCTACCCTTCTTGTACTTGATGTTCAAGTGGAATTTCTGCAAGTGCATGGACCACTTTTGATGGTGGTATTTCTATAACTTTCCTTGTGTCTTCATGAATTGCATAGGACTATGATCAATGTGGATGATCATTTCCTTCCCCATAATGTAATGCTTCCATTGTCGACATGCTTGCACAATGGAGTGCATCTCTTTTTCATAGGTGGGGTATCTACAAACAACATCATATAGTGTTTCATTGTGATAGGCCATCAAATTCCCATGCTGAGAGAGGAATGCACTAATAGCATAATCTAAAGCATCTGTCTCAATCTCAAATGGCTATTGCAGGTCTGGCATAATAAGAACTGGCACTGAGCAGAGGCATAATTTCAAATCCTCAAATTCTTTCTATTGGGATGTATCCCAGACAAACTTGTCCTTCACTCCACCATTGGTCACTTGGCTTAGGGCCCAAGCGATATGAGTGAACCCCAACACAAACCTGCGGTAGAATTTGGTGAGGCCCAAGAAGTTATGGATCTCGATCATTATGTTCGAGGATAACCAATCATGTATGACTTGGATCTTGGCTAGATCCACATGCACACCCTGCTCATCCACGATGTATCCAAAATATTGGATTCTCTGCATGTCAAAGGAACACTTCTCCAAATTTTCATATAACTTGTGTTTTCGCAGGGTTCCCAAGACCTATTGAATATGCTTCAAATGTTACTTCCAAGTTTTTCTAAAGATGAGGATGTCATCCAAATATATGACCACAAAGGATTTTGTGAATGGCCGCAATATATCATCCATCATCCACATGAATATGTTTGGGGCATTATTCAAGACGAAAGGAATGACCAACCACTCGAAGAGACCTTCTTTAGACTTGAAGGTTGTCTTCCATACACCAATTTTCTTAATTAGGACCTAGTGGTAGCTTGAATTCATATCAATCTTACTTAAAAACTTGTCTCATTTGAGCTGATCGAGAAGATCATCAATCTGGGGGATTTTGTATCAATTCTTGATTGTGATCTTGTTCAAGGCTTTGTTATCAATACAAAGCTGCCATGTCCCATTCTTCTTCTGTACCAAAATAATTAACCCCCCACAAGGTGAGGAGATTGGTTTGATGTGGCCCTTCAGAATTAGGTCTTGGATCTGGCATTTGATTTCTTCATTCTCCATAACAGAACACCTGTACATAGGGATGTTAGGAAGAGTATCATAGGTTTTCAAATAAATTGAGTACTTTAATTGACAATGCACAAGAACCCTAGTAGGTGAGGAAAATATGTCTTTTTTCTCTTCTACTATCTTTTCCACCTATTGTTGCTGTGTAGAGATATGCCATGTTGAGGTATGGCAGTTGCAATGACCTTCTAATCACCTTCTAACCAAACCATAAATTGGAAAAATATCCTTGTATGAGAGACCACCTTTCTTCACTGCTTCGTGGAGATTAAAGAGACTGTAGTAGTTGGGACTGCCTCCAATACCCTATAGAGTTGATATACCAAAGTACTAATGACACCAAGAGGCCTAAATTCATAAACAACATGATGCTTCCACATATATGGTTGTCCTAACAAAACATCACAAACTTGAAGAGGGAAAACATCACATAATACCTCGTCTTTGAAGGGTTTTATGACATAGTGCAAGCGACATTGTTGGCTGATGCGAATGTCTCATCCTTGGCTGAGCCAACCAATGGTGTATGGCTCAGGATGCAGTGTCATTTTTAGGTTCAATCTCTTGAAGACCTCTGCTAAGATTACGTACTTTTTTCCACCGCTGTCAACAATGAAATGGAGTGGGGTCCCCTTCACCCACATATGTGAGTGGAAGAGGCACTCCCCTTCTTTAGGCTCCTTTGGTTCCTCTGGATGGACTTTTGTGGTAGCGATGATGACACTGGGTTCTGTGTCAATGATCCATTTTCCCTTTTCTAGTTCTAAATCAGAGTGTGAGTCAACATCCAACCTTGAGGCTTTTGTCTCAACCAACAATGACTGTTTGAAGTGACATTCATCAGTATTGTGCCACGATATTTTGTGGAACTTGCACCACTTTCTAGTTTCCTTCTTTGACTTCCCATTACCCTTCTTTGCTGGTGGCTTGGATTGGTTGTCTTGGGACTAAACATCCTTTTTTTTTCCTTTTCTCTGGTAGATAGGGAAATCCTTACCGATCTTCTTCTGCGTTGGGTTTGCATAACTGAAACATCACTTATTCTTTTGCTTGAACTTCTGCTCGATCTTGACAACATATCGGTAAGCGACTCCCAACAAGGAGATGTCTAAGAACTCGATATATGTTTGGATGTACATGTGTATTCCAATGCAATACTTCAAAACCAGGTGCCACTCATAGTCTTTAATACTAAGCTTTTGTGCAAGGTATGGAAGATGTTGGTGTACTCCGACACCATCTAGTCTCTCTCCTGACATAAAATTGTCCATGTTGTGTAGTGGCCATCATAGTTTCCAACAGAGAGGTATTGCTCCTTCAGGGAATCAACAAAAGCCACCCAAGTGGGTCTTGGCTCAAAAATTGCAGACTCATAGTCAAAATTTTGCTCACAGTAAGTCTCCCACCAATATTTGACATGGGGAAGGGCCTTATGGAGCACGAAGGTGATTTTCTCATTGTTGGAAAAATTATGGATAGAGAAATAAGCCTCTAGCAGACTTAACCATTTATCCAAATTGTCGATGTCTATCTAGAGTTCAAATAAAGGAATATCAAAGTTAACTTGTACCTTAAAGGGTGTCACACCTCTGAAGTGACCGTTGGTTGAATGTTCCTCTGTTGTTGTTGGTAGCCATCGAAGGATCTGGGCGAAATTATCCATTATCTCGTTCCTCTGTCGCACGAGGGATTTCTCGAGCAACATTTTTATAGGATCTCCTACTTCATCGTCCCTCTTTTCTTTTGCCATGGAAGTTTTCTCGAGAAGGCCAGAGCAATTTTCCTCAAGAGAAACAAGCTTGAGACCCAACTCTCTATACCTTGACCTCGTTGGGGACATGCACTAAGAACGACAAGGGGAAGATTGCTTTGATACCATTGATTCGAATTATTTTGAGAATGACATGAATGAATAAATATAACAGAGATATGACAAGGAAATACACAGAGATATTGCAAGGAACACAGTAATACAATAAAAATTAGAGTCTACTATGCTCATTCACAAGAAGATAATTACAATGAATTTTTTAACATAAATCATAAATGAGAAATCCCTAAACATCCAAAACCCTAACCTTGGAATACGATACAACAAAAGTTTTGTGGGCGCTAATGGGGGTAGTTGATACGTCAACTTCCCTAGGGCATAACTTTTGCATATGATCTCTGTTTGGGCCGCTTGATACCTCTTCAGAAAGGTTTAGCCAAGGATTACACATTTCTAATGGCCCAATACTTTCCAACAAGTATATATTGGGCGCTGCCATGTCAAAAAATGCCGATTAGGGCCTCAAAACGACCCTGAGAGTTTGGTACCGAAAAACTGTAGAAAAACTTCGAAGATGGAAACTGTAATTTGAGCTAGTGGAATAGGTGGGTGGCCATCTATGTCCACCTAGATCATGGAATTAGTAGGAATTGGACACTTGAGTATGGTCACCATTTTTGTGGGATTTATCTTGAGTTCCCCTCCACCAATCATGTACCCCAAATACACCAATGACTACTGAGCAAGATCACATTTTTTAAGGTTAGCCAACAACTTGTGCTTTTTCAGAGTCTCTAACATTTGCATGAGATGTGATATGTGCTCTTCCCAGATGGAGCTTTAAATCAACATGTCATCCAAATACACTATTACAAATGAATCTAAATAGGGGTCCAATACATCTTTCATCAATTTCATAAATGTAGCTAGTGCATTACATAAACCAAAAGGCATGACTAGTGACTCATACAAAACTTGCCTTTCCTTGAATGTAATCTTCCACATGTCTTCTTATTTAATGCATATTTGGTGGTATCTTTATTTGAGATCCAATTTGGTAAAATACTTGGCATGTTGTTAACAAGTCATTGATCCTGGGTAAAGGGTATAGATTCTTGAGTGTGATCTTGTTCAAATCTCTATAGTCGATACACATTCACCAAGTCCCATCCTTCTTGGGTACTATTATGATAGGTGACCCACTAAGTGGGGTGCTTGGTCGAATTAATCCCTTCTCCAACAATTGTTGTGTATATTTCGTCATTTAATCTACTTCCAGAATAAATTGTCTATATAGATCAATATTTGGTAATAGGGAGTCATGAAACAAATGTATCTCATGTTCCACTTCCCTTTTGAGCAGTAACCCTTTAGGCTCCTAGAACACTCCTCTGTATGCTTGCAACAACTCCTCCAACTAACATTTCTACTCTTTAGTCCATCCCTTCCGAGATGTCTTTACTCTTACCAATTCATCGCCTGACTAATTCTCTCTTAAGAAAAGCAATATTGTAACATCCCCATTTTAAATCCTTGGATTAGTGATATGTAATGTAAATATGATGTGCAGTGGGCTTGTGATCCAGGAGGCTCCCCAGGCTCAGAAAATGCTCAAAACTCAAAGTTCTCAGAATGGAATGAAACCAATTCCATTATGATCGGCTCATCGTGCTGATTCCGATAGTATATTTACTTTCTCAAATGGATGTCGTATGCGAGAGTTATCACACTCTGACCGTTTTATGAAACAACTAAAAAGTCAAAGTTCAATTGGCAAAAAGTCAATGCTGACGTCAACATAACATCACCAAATCTAATTCAGGATGCTGACATGGCAGAGGCAGATAATGAAATTTGGTGACTTGTCACTGGGCAGAGGATGCAGACTTGGACCAATGGCAATGTGACACTTGTCGAATTTTAGGCAAATGTGGTGGTGCCACGTGGCCTAGGCATGGGCAGCCACATGGCACCCAATCATCAAACATGTGGCGAGTTAAAAATGGTTTGGGAGTCCATGGCTTTTGAACCCACGACCACCACCAAGCCAAAGCACTTTGGGAGAGCCCTATTACCAACGCGCCCACGTATTTCTTGTGTTATGAAACACATTTTAATATATAAATGTTTTATATGTATTAAGGTTGGCACAGAGGGGAGTTGCAGCTAAGCCCCAACCCGTGGTATTTTTTTAAAGCATAGAACCAGGGCAGGATGCCTGGTATAGCCACCATTTCCTTTGCAACCCATGGTTACATGTTTCGTGCCCCAAAAATTGGGGGCTTATCACTATATTAGTGTGCAGGGGTGTATTTTTAGACCACAGGTCCCATGGAATGCGCCTAGGACCAAGGGTTGGAGCCTATCCAAGGCCAGCGCGTAGCCCAAAGGGATGGTGCTTGGCCATATGAAGTGCATATGACCGATTATTGGGGGTGTGCACGACCAACCTTGGGGGATACTCTATGTATTTGTATATAAAAGTGGGTTTTTAACTATACAAAAGTGATTTTTGACTGATATTATGCCCAAAAATTAGTTTTTTGAGGATTTTGAGGCCATTTTAAGAGGGATTTGATCCCAAAAAGATGTCATATCTTGAGGGATGTTGGGATTCCTGATTTGATCCTTAAAAACTATAAAAAATAGGCTTTTTGAAGCTTATAGGAGACTTTTTGATGCAGGGTTTTGAAGGGGTAGTTTGTAAATTTTTGCCTTTTCTCATGTTTTGAGGGGCATTTTTGCCATTTTTTTGAGAGGAATTTGATGGAGCATGCTTGAATCTAAGCAAGGGGGTCTTGTACATCATATCTGAAGCACATTATGTAACAACAAAGACCCTATGTAAGAGAACTTTGAGCATTTTAAAGAGCAATAAAGAGGTCCTCCACTTGGAAGTGGGCATGGAGACGTAGCCAATGATTGGTGAACTCTATTATCAACCTCTTGTCTCTATTTCTCTTTCTATTTTTTTGTTCTATTCTCTTCATTTCCAGCATGGATATTAATGGTTGATCTCTTTATTCATTAATAAGCATCAAGTAAAAGTCGCATTTGATATTCCACAGCTAGATAATAATCTTAATGTATTTTGCATTCTTAACGATTTGATGCCTAAAATACATTAAACTGACTTGTGATTTATCAGTAATACCTTCATTTTTGGATCAATTTTATGGTATCACATTCTTAACGATCCGATGCAAAAGTACATTAAACTAACTTGCAATTTATCAGTAATACCTTTGTTTTTGGATCATCCTGGATATGTAATATGTAAACATTTTATATCATGATAATAAAATAAAATGTAACATCAGTTGCAACTAGACTCTGATGGAGTAATGGGGGCTAAGTTACCATAAGAGAAGGGGAGGGTCTAAGAGGGGGTATAAGGGGAAATTACCCATATCTATTAATCTCAACCCACTTCCTAAAATTATTATTGGTGTACACACCTTCTATCTTTTGTTTTAGTTTTCCCAAATCCAATAATTAAACACACGTAATAGGGTTGGTGTGAAAAGTCACATCCCATAGTTATGCAAGAATGGGGGAAGTTTGAGAGTCGAGTAAATACTTTTGGGGAAGAGTGAGAGTCAAGCAAGCATGGGAAAAATAATGAAATTCATATCGGAAGAGGAGGTAGTTTTTACAGTTAGGAAATTCATATGCGAAAGGAGAACAATTTTTACAACTAGTTTTTGGGATAGCAAGGGAGTGAAAAGTGTTGGAGCACGAAGATATCCATAGTGGGCATGTGTGGTAGCTGTTTGGAGTTGCAAATGCATGAAGACGTAGGTTGTTAGGTCTGTAGAGTGAAATTTCTAGGTGAGAGTTTTCCCTAGAGTTTTCCTCTAAATGCCTACAACAACTTCTCCAACTAACATTTCTACTCTTTAGTACATCCTTCCAGGGATGTCTTTACTCTTACCAATTCATCACCTGACTACTAAATGCCTACAACAACTTCTCCAACTAACATTTCTACTCTTTAGTACATCCTTCCAGGGATGTCTTTACTCTTACCAATTCATCACCTGACTAATTCCCTCTTAAGAAAAGTAAATATTGTAACATCCCCATTTTTAACCCTTGTATTAGCGATATGTAATGTAAATATGATGTATGGCAGTGGGCCTGAATACGTAACATGTAAACATTGTATATCATGATAATAAATAAAATGTAACACTAAATGTAGCTGGACTTACACAGAGTAATGGGGGCTAAGTTTTAACAAGAGAAGGGGAGGGTCTAATGGGGGGTCTAAGGAGGAACTTCCCATGTCTATTAATCTCAACCCACTTCCTAAAATTATTATTGGTGTATGAGCCTTCTATCTTTTGTTTGAGTGTTCCCAGAGCCAATCATTAAACATACGTAAGAGGGTTGGTGTGAAAAGTCATATCCCATAATTATGCAAGCATGGGGGAAGTGTGAGAGTCAAGTAAATCCTTTTTGGGAAGATTGAGATTCAAGAAAGCATGGGAAACATAAGGAAATTCATATGGGAAGAGGAGGTAGTTTTTACAGTTAGGAAATTCATATGGGAAAGGAGAGCAGTTTTTACAACCATTTTTTGGGACAACAAGGGAGTGCATAGAGCTGGAGCTTGAAGGAATCCATAGTGGGAATGTGTTGTATTTGTTTGGAGTTTCAAGTGCATGAAGACATAGGTTTTTAGGTCTTTAGAGTGAAATTTTTGGGTGAGAGTTTTCCCTAGGGCAGTGATCTATTACTGTGAGTTTTCCTCTTACAGTTGACATCCCTAGAGTCCCCAACAAGAGATATTCCTAGCCAACTTGTGCTAGATCCATGGAGTGAAGTGGGAATGCTTGAGGGATTGTGAGTAGTGAAGGGGGATACCATTCCTTGGGTTGTGCAGGTTGAGGGGAAGAGAGTTGGTGGATTGGGATAACTATAGGAGAAATTAGCTTGTTGTGGGTTGTATTGGGTTATAAGTGGACAATAGAAAAAAACCCTTTTCTTGTGGATTCGTAGCCCCAACTCGAGGGTGATTTACTTATGATATTTGGATAAAAAAATTACGTTTGGGTGGAACATATGTCCTTTGCAATGGGTTGCACATTAGCTTTAAAAGATAAGTGTTTATCTCTGTTACATTGTTTATATTTATGGGTTTTATTTGTTATGCATATACTTGGTTCTTGAGTGAATTATATGCAACTGTGTGTATGTATATTTGACTGAAATTTATAATGTTGTTAAATTCCCGTTAAATCCTCAATGCATTGCATTTAATTATGGGGTTATTCTTTGTGTGATTTCTCTGAGTTTAAGCAATGTACAGACTATTGTGTGAATGTTTAATGGGATTGAATTCATGTATTTATAATGTTGTTAGACACATGAGTGTTTTAACATGATGCATTGCATTAATTTTAATGGTATCATAAATTTTTTAATTGTCTGGTTTAGTAGTGGGGAACACTTCAAATACATACTTTTTACTAGAACTAATCAACTTTTTGGCTTGGTTGGCACTTACCAGAGATATCTTGGATTTACCTTTGTGTGCATTGATGGTGTAATACTTCCCATCCTTGATCAAGTGGTATTGGTTTTATCTCCGCATGAAGATCACATCCCTCATATACATGTAGGGAATTCCAAACACTACACACATGTCAAGGGGTATTGCATCTAACTGCACTTCATCAATAAAATATGCACTTATAGAAAATTTGATCTTACACTATTTCATGAGCTTGAGCTCTACATCCTTGTTTATCCATCCTAATGGATATGTGCTAAGATGATCATGAACTTCTAATACAAGCTTGCTGACTAGATCAAATACTATAATGTTGGCTTGTGAAACAAAATCGAATATAGAATCTACCTTGGTATTTTAGACATGGATCTTAATGTGGAAGAGTTTAGTCACCTCCTTCTATTCCTTATGATGAAGGATACTCAAATTCACCTCCTTATGCAATGAGGTGTATACAATATTCTCATCCACATCCAATATTATCTCTACTAGGTTGCTTGAATCCATGGCTAGCAAGTTCTTCTTCTTGGCATCCTTCTTACAATTCTTTGGAATTAGCTTTGGATGTATCTTCCAATACTTATCTTCAGTGTGGACATCAATATTAAAATGGTTGTAGTGGTTGTTTGGATCCTTTCACTCATGTGCAATAGCTATTGTTTGTTTGTATTTTCCTTTCCACTTCTTCTTCCCCTCCTTGGAAGCATATTGGTGGTATTTCTGTTTAGAACCACTTGGATATCCTTTATTATGACCTATGTTCTCTACTTATTGTTCTTGCACACATGCCTTATCAATGGTCCTTTGTTTTAAGAGCATCACTTGCTTTCACAAATGGCTATATAGACCCCCCAGATACTCGAGGAGTACATCTGGGTTCTTAGGAGAGATACCCAACATGATTTCCATATTCTTGAATTTGGTCATTCTCTACATACCTAATAGGGTAGAAATGAGACTTGATGAGTGTTTTACAAACCTACCACTTAGTTACTGGTGGATCACCCTCCATCCTTAGTGTCTTTGTGTGGATTTCCAAATAGGTTAGTGCATGGCCCTCTAGTTTCAGTTGAGAAAATGAATTTTTCTACTCTTTGTCTATATTATGGACACCAAAATACACTTCTAAATGTTGCAACCAATGATTCAACTTAACAATATTAAAATCACCTTGATAGGGCTTGATGTCCACTTTCTCTTCCATTTTAAACAAAGGTTATGAAGGAGTGATGACATTGGAGCTTGATTGCTATTTCTTGGGATCTTTTTTCGTCACATTTTATAGGTCTTCACTATCTCCTAGTTTCTCATCTAATCCAACTTATGATTTAGAGCTACCAACCTCCTTGAAAGGTATGAACATGTTTGCTAGATCTACCATGAGGAGGGCCATGTTGCAAGAGATATCAACGACTTGTCTTCTATCCTTGCAAATATCTCTTCTATTTCATCTTGAGGGTTGTTATGAATGGACTCATCCACCATGGATAAGGTTCCATGACTTCCTTCTTAAGTCAATTCCTGGATCCTACAACTTTCCACAAATACCCCAAATAAAACTGCTATGATACCAATATGATTTGTAAATTGTTGTGGATATTCCACTGGAACAACTCATCACAACATATCTTGTATTATACTAAAATATTTTATTATGCATGTTCATTTCCTAAAACCCCATATTTATTATCACTAGCTTATTGCTCAAATTTATGAAAATAACTGAAATACAAAAATGAAAGAACAAGAAAATTAGCACACCATCCACACAAATGAACACAAGATTTATCCCAGGAAACTTGAAATGAGAGAAAACCTAGATAGAAGATGAGGCCTATGCTCTCCTTTTTTTTTTTTTTTCAATTATGAAAATGCAAATTCAAAGAAAGGGGCACTCACTATGGAGTTGCTTTTGACACTGTGGCTTAAATGACTGCTACAAAATCCTCTTCCTCCTCTATTATAATCTCAAATCCCACTCCTAGATTCTCTACTCAACTATGGAACAAGTAAAAAGCTAAAAGAATGGAACCCCCCCTCCTTCACAACAACCCAATATTTAACATAGCCAGATAGTCGTCTAGGGTTAGGGTTTTTGCATGTCTCAACCCTCAACTAGTGTTAGGTTTTGTACTTTCTAGAATCTTCTTGAAAGTCCACACATGGCTATCCCCACATGTGTGATTAATGGGGGCTGACGTGGCATCCACTCAGTACCATGGTGGTCAACAAGGTAGGTCAACTTGTGGGAGACATAATGTTTGCATACGAGCTCTGATTGAGGTGATTTTTGCACCATTGGAAAGGTCTCAGTGTGAAAAATAATGTTGAGAGGGTAGGAGATATGCTTGCAATTTTTTGACCCCAAAAAGTGTCATTTCATGCCTTGAAATGGCTCTGGAAGGTTTCAGACCACAAATTTCCAAACTAGGACCTACTACTAAAATGGACCCTGCAAGCTAATTCCTTCAATTTTTCTACCTACAAATTACCAAGATAAATGACAAATTATATAATAATCCATTATGGATCAAGAAAATAATAAAGAATAGCAAATTTGGAAAATTTGGAAAAATTAAATTTTCCAAAATTTTTGATAAATCTATAAAAAAAATAAACTTGTAAATGGGAAAGTAATACAAATAATTTGTAAATTTCATTAACATCAAAATATGAAGATTTACCATAATCAAATACAAATTTTTGTATAATTAAACATTTTAATTATTTTTTAATTTACATTTATACACATTTAAAAATTGTGTTTATCATGAAAATGTTAAATAAAAAATGTAAAAAACATGGAAGAAATAAGTAAAACGTACACTCGAAAATAAACACACGTTGAAAAGTGAGCTTACTTTTCCATATTTTCACTTTTTAGTCCCTACCGAGGACAGTAGGGACTATAGCGATGAGTCGCTCCTTTGACTTATATTAATCGCCCGTTGACTTTCATTTTATCCAATGTTTTTGGTATAACTTTGATTTTCACAATTACTTAAAATAAATATTTCTATTTATCTGCAATTCTATTCACTGTGGAAATGAAGGTGTTATTATTGACCCAACGATGTAATTATGGGGACTTGGGTTGTGGGAAATAAATTTCGCTAATATGAATGTGATTGTAATAAATTTTTTACTTTGCAGGCTCTAACAGCTAACACTGACAACTGACACTGCACACTTCAGTCGACCAATAATTATATTACTAGTTACTTTGCAGGCTTTGACAACTGACTTGCACACTATAGTTGACAGTTTGCAAGATCCCTTGCTACGTGACCTTATTCTCGGTCAACTGCTGACCGCCTTTCCATCTACTGCCTCAACACCTCCTCACAACCTTGTACAATGTTATATGTTTATTAGGAATTGAGTACATCCCTGCACAATGTTATATGTTTATTAGGAATTGAATAGTTCAAAGGCTGTCGATGATAGCATGTTTGCATTGCATTTCTATAGTTTTTGTTCTGAAATTTGTCTAGAGATTGGCTAATTTTGATGAAATAAATGGGTATGTGGCTTTGGCTCTTTGATACCACCACTAATTTGAATTCTTAGGTGTAGGGCAAGTCATTTGCAGTGGGTGACACCCTCAGTAAGTAAATCAATAAATGCATTATTGCAATTGATATTTGTAGCTTGATTTTCATTTATGTGACATGGTAATATTTCACAGATTTCTAGTATTCGTCATTGCACACTGTGTTGGAGGTAAGAAAATCATACTACGACTCCTGCCAAATGGGAAACGCTCTGTAATCCTTCAATAACAACAACACACAGATCCTACTATCAAATCCCAACAACATGTACTTCATATGCGAAACGCTTGGGCACTGCGCCGACGGTATGAAGATGGCCATGACGTCCAGTTTTTCGTCGCTAATGGTGGATCATCTGCCAGTACTACTAGCAGTCCACCAACCTTAGCCTTCCCATCCACGTCAGTTCCCGCTACTACTCCTAATTATAATTCACCCCAGGTCCAATCGAGTGTAGGAACCTCAATTAATCTTGTGGTTTCCCGAGCTATTGTGATAGTGGCTAGACTATAATTATTTATTCACCAAAAGCCTTATCGACACCCCACCATACACAGACACCTACCACTCCTACAAATAAGAGGCATTTTTGTAATTATTTCTCAAGAACTCTTTTTTCTTTGTTATAAGAATGCAACAAGATTTAAATAGTTAAGGAAGGCAATGGGGATGCAAGAAGGACAAGGTGAAACATATGGGAATGCTGGAATAAAACTCAAGGACATATTGAATATCTATCCATAGTTTAGCAATATGTAGAAACATATGTAGATGTTTTTTCATGCCTGAATTTATGTTATGAAAAAAACTTATGATGTTGTAACATTGTGTAAGCTGTGATTTTTTCAATTAGATAATTGATATATTCAATTGCCATGTCTACAATTTTTCCAGTATGCACTACCAATTCGTTATGAGAAATTGAAACATGTTCAATTTACTTGTCTGGAATAAATATAGATGACTCCGGACGAAGAACAAGCATTATGAAATTATACCCTTTTATGTGAATGCATTACAGAAAGACACCAAAAATATTTGGTTTTAATATATATTATATGGTTAACAACAATGCAAAGAGACCTTAGAAGTAAAGAATAAATATCTTTCTTTAAAGTTGATAACAACGTACAAAGACATAAAAAGTAATTCATAGAAAATATTTTTCTTTAAAGTTGATAACAACGTACAAAGACACAAAAATTAGTACATAGAAAAGCTTTGAATCCATTACACATTTATATGGGTAGGAGCATTAGTAATAGAAGGAACGGATATGGATAAGAGATTTACAAAAAAAAAAAATAAGAAGTAAAATATAATCCTAATGCCCGTATCTGTTTCCTTCATCATTTTTAGGTAAGAGAATAGATATCCATGAAATCATATACTGTAATACATGTACCTTATGATTAAATGCTATATTTAGTTGTACATAATCTATCCAAATAATTCCCTTTTTTTTATTAGATGGGAATTCTGTATCGATGGAATGTAAGAAAAGATTCGATGTTGTCCGTGTTGGCATAAATTGCTATAAAATATCACTGCAATAAATTACATAGTGCAATTACAATTAACAATAAATTCCACCGTGGAATGCATTGTTCTTTTCTGCAATGATTACTGCATTAATAAGTGTAAAAGAAAAGCAACTCACTCTATAGAAAATGAACATGAACCTGAGCTTTCTAATTGTTTGTTTTGTAGTTGTCATGCTTCTTTCTCAGATATCTTCTTCTCTGCTCCCCTATCTCTCCTTCTCTGCTATCTTATTCTTACTTGTCTTTTATTTTTCTCTATTGAAACAATCACAAATTGTTCTACCCAACAATCATGTCCTTTGAAATTTCTACCAAATAATTTTGCTGGAATTATCTCCTCCTTCCTTCCTATTTTTTATTTCTTCTCTCCAACTAAGCTGCCCAGCTAAGTGTTGGAACTGCCTTCTCTCATCTCCTCTTCTTCCTTCTCCTCTTCTCATTTTTATTCTCATCCAACTCTCTTCATCCTCTCTTGTCCACCCCTTCTCGACCTCTCTACTATTCGTGAGAGAGGTGTCTCCCTCCTCTTCTCTGTTTTCCTGACGATCTCTAATCATAATTCTATCTTCAAACTTGTTTCATAAATTAACCTAAATTTAAGAGGTGCATTATCATTCTCTATTTTTTTTTTGAAAATCCATAAATATTTTAATAATTGGTTGATTAAAAGAACTTAAACAAGGAAATATAACAACCTTCGTTTCCACCATTAAGAATATATCAAACTATATCCAATTTAAGAGATGAGTTATCATTCTCTTTTTTATTTTTTGAAAATCCATAAATATTTTAATAATTAAATATTTTAATAATTGGTTTATTAAAAAAACATAAACAAACTTAAACAAAAAAAAATCTTTCCACCACTTAAAATAATATATCAAACTGTATTGAATTTAAGAGGTGTGTTATCATTCTTTTTCAATTTTTTAAAATCCATAAATATTTTAATAATTGGTTATTAAAAAAAACTTAAACAAAGGAAAACAACAACCTTCCTTTCCACCACTCATAATATATCAAACTATATCCAATTAACATGTGCGCTTTTAATATTTTCAAATTGAATAAATTTATTAAAAACTTAAATCAATCTAACAACAATAAATTTGCCATTAAATATAAAATAATTTATACACCCATAAAAAAAAATGCATACACCAACCAAATATAGATGATAAGAATAAAAACAAACATAGACCACTTAATCGAGGAAAAAGGTGACAAAATTTATACACCCATCAAAAAATGCATACAGCAAGCAAAGAGATGATACGAATAAAAACATAGACCAGTACAAAACAATCTCCTACCTCAGTCACTCAGAATGAGGCACTTTCTTCTGTAATTTATGCCTGCATTTAACATCTTGTTTAGTAAACCCATCTATGATTTCAGATGTTTGATCATTACATATAGATCTTGACTTATTTCTCGATCTTATCTTTTCTTTGAATTATTTTGAAGAATTCATTTACCATGAAACCTCCAAGAGAACAAGTAAGATTGCAAATACAAAAATCCATTAACTGCACCCTCATTACTTGACCCGTTGCAATTCAAAAGAAATGAGAAGAACAAAATCAGGCTGACGAATCACTCATGCGAAGGCATATATCTGATCGCATAGAAGTGCAGAGGCCGTGAAGTGGAGAAAGATGGCCATGCAAATGGCCACAATGCACCATTGATTGTAACAGGATGGCTGCAGTGACAGGGGATACCGATGAGAAACTGAAACTACACACTACAGTCCACAGTTTGCAGGCTCCCTTTCTAGGTGACCTTATCCCTGAACAACTGATCGCCCCCTTGCCAACTGCTGCCTCAGTGCCTCCTCACCGCCTTGCCACCTGCTGCCTCAACGCCTACTCACCGCCCTGCACAATGCTATATCTTTTTTCTGTTAAGTCAATTTAGATTCCAGTTGTACATTGTATTTGTAACTTGGCTTGTTGCAAATTGATTTTTTATCCACATGTGCCTTCAATTTCATTTCAATTTCCTGTCTGTAAGAATCAGAAGGTATCTCAAGAAGGGCAGATATGCCCAACGAGTCGACACAGGAGCTCCTGTGTATCTGGCAGCTGTTATGGAGTATCTTGCAACATAGGTATATATTCACTGGAGGGGCAATCCAGCCAGACCAAGGGAAGCCATTCTGAAAGGCCCTCCATAAACCAGACTGACGAGAGCCATTCAATACAAAGAGAAGTTGGTTACATATTATACATTACTAAGCAAAGTACTAATCCCATTAAGAGGGTGTGTAACTACTGGTTATAGCTTAAGAGTGATAAGCCATGTTGTATACATAATCCTTAGATACTAATAAGCTTACCTTATATTCATAACAACTTAAACAAAGAAGTCACTACTATAAGTTACCTAACACAGTGCATCTAGGCATTGCACTCTTTCCCACCCAATAGCCCTTTCCCAACTTTCCTGCCAAGGATATTGCAAACATACACTTGAATCTTCGTGAATGCATGAGACGTGAACAAGCAGTTCGATGCCTTGCTTTACGTAGTTGGTCATCTGTTGTCCCCAGAAACTGGTATTTGTATCCGTTCCGAGGAATTAATGAGGAAAGAGCCATTGTTATGACATGATAAATCAGACTGTCACAAAAACCCCAATCATATTCATTGGTTTTGTTATACAACTTTCTTGTGCAATATATGTTCCTCGAAAATTGAAGTGTTAGGGTTTGTGCTATAGGGTTCCAATCACAATCGGAGGATCTCATTTTAATTTTTTGTTGTTGATTTTTCATGCAGGTTCTTGAATTGGCTGGAAATGCGTCAAAGGATAACAAGAAGAACATGATTAATCCAAGGCATATCCTTTTGGCTGTAATTTTACACATTTGTAGATGCTCATTTTATGGAATAGTCTTCTAATTTGTAGATGCTCATTTTGTAGAATAGTCTGTTAATTCCTTATACAAATTTTACATTTGTAGATTCACTACTACACTTTTAAAAGTGAACCTAATCGAACTTGATGAAATTTCGTTTAAATTTCATTTTGAATTCTCCAAACTATTTTATTTGTTCACCCTCACCCTCACAAGATGCCTCTACATTCATTGTCACCCTTGCATGCCACGCTATTGTTTGTCACTAATATATAGATTAACTTAATGTTGAATTTGATAGAAATTTGATTAGAAAATAAAAATTCAGATATTTTCTAGATATACTTTCAAATTAAGTTGATTTGTTATAAACATTTATGCTTTATATTCAAGTGACTGACATGACATTATACTTATCTTCATATATTAACACATCAAAGTGGATTTCCACATGGATAAATTAGTGTGTTTTCAAACACTGGATAATGTGAATCCATTTCTAAGTGGAACCTAGACTATTGGCACAAGCCAATTTTGGGAAAGAATCAAAGCAACGCCAGAAAATAAGGAGCACGCCGAAAACAGAGGAAAATAGGGAGTGTGCCGGAAAAAGAGGAAAAACAATGCCGAGAAAAGCAGTTACAAAGTGGACAAACTATTGCGGAGCAGTTGGAAAGTGTACAAGCACCGACTTGGAGAACGGTTGGATCGAGGACCAGCCAAGATTGAGAAGTTGGAAAGTGGACAAACCTAATCCACTTAGGGTTAGGGATTTTCCCCATTTTGTTGTATAAGTAGAATGTATTAGGACTATGAAAAGGTTGTTATTGTGTTTTGGAAAGTGGACAAACCTAATCCACTTAGGGTTAGGGATTTTCCCCATTTTGTTGTATAAGTAGAATGTATTAGGACTATGAAAAGGTTGTTATTGTGTTAGTTAGTTCAGATGTCCCTTAGTTGGATCAGAGGTTTTTGTTGAGAGTTTGGTTAGATGTTCTCAGTTCTGTGAGGACTGTCACAATCTGTGGAGATCGAATGTACTGGCGGAAGAATTGTACAATGTGCAACACTGGATTTTGCATGAATATGAATAAAGAGCCAAAGCGACAAATCTTTGTGGATGTAACCTAGGAGGGGGTGAACCACGGTATATATGTGCCATGTGTATGAATGGTTGCATTGTTTACGGTTATATTTGAGTTAATGAGCTATATGATAGATATGTTAAAACAATAGATGGAATAATATTGCGCATTAAGGATGAAATGATGAACCCTATAGAACAACACTGAATGGATGAATGTCATAGTTAGTATTTAGATCTGAATCTTATGTTGCAGT
>CBVK0101857962.1:0-17284 GCA_900067695.1 Picea abies | reverse complement strand
GCAAGAGATATAATGGCTCAGCTAGAGGTATATCTGGTTACTGGAACAAGCTATCATCATAGTCTTCTCCCTCCTTCTGGGAGAACCCTCTGGTTCCAAATCTCACCTTGTATCTATCAATGCTTCCATTCATAAGTCTTTTTCACAATTTCTCACATACATTGTTCTTCATCACAGCTTCCTTCCATTCCTTCTGTTTGACTGCTTCTAGTGGGTTCAAAACATGTTGGTAGTCCGGTATAATAATTGGTTCAATTGGTTGTTCTGACTTTTCTTTCTTTCTTGGAATCTTCATGTTCTTCCTCATGTTTCTCTTCAATGTTGGAGTCCATGGAATCTTCTATAGATTCTATGCCCTTCCTTTTTGAAGGTTCTAACTTCTTGTTTTCGTCATAGGAACATAAATGTAGATGGACAACCAAGGATATCCAGAGCTTATTTTCGAAGAAGACTTCTTTTGGAGTCAAACTGAACACATGTTGCTTATCATGGCTACTACTTCTAATGGAGAAAATGGACAGATACTTTATAGTCTTCACGGGCTCTTTAATGGATCACATCATTGAGGATTGGCTCCTTCCTAATCCCAGCTTCATGCCTGAATGAGCAATATGCATGCTCTTCTTTTGGAATTCTGCAATCAGCTCCCTCCATCTGAGAGAGTCCATGCTTCCGTCTGCATCCTTCTTCCTTTTTGTAAAGTGTCACAAGTCTATTCTAGTTTCTCTTGATTACTGACTTCTTTTTGGTCTAACTCCTTCCGGGTCTCTTCAAGTTTGGTTTCGATTGTGGCCCATCTGGTAGTTGTTACTTATATACAATTTTAATAGCTTCCACAGGGATTGTCACCAAAGGTAGTCAACGTACTTCATCCTTTTCAAATACATTACTAGTAGTCATTGTAATGGCAATCCTTATCTTGTTCTTCTCCCATAGGTAATGTTTCATTGGCACTGACCATCTTATATTCTAAGAAATAGATACACATGATATGCATGTAAACATGGTATGTGCAAGGACTATGTTACAGAAGAATATTCTTACCATGACTTAGTAGAAGAAGTCTGCTTCATCCTGCTTGACTTTCTTTGAAGGTTTCTTTTCTTTGGCAAAAGTTGCTTCATGTGTTTCCTTCCTTTTCTTTAACTCGGGACATTGGTTCTTGTAGTGACCATATTTTCGACAGTTGAAGCATTTTTTTTGACATATCCTTTTCTTGATTTGGTTTCTTCCTTGAGCCAAACTTATTCTTATTCTTGAATTTCTTGAACTTTGCTATGTAGGCTTGATCATCATCTTTCTTTTGGGATATCTCTTTTGTGCTAATCCTTGATTCTTCTTGTGCACGGCAAGTCCAAAGTTCTTCAAATGTGGGATACTTCGTTCTTGTGTTCATGCTTGCAGTAAATGCATCCCATGTCTTGGGAAGACCATTAAGTACTATATTTACTAGTTCTTTTTCTGAAATGATTTCCTCAATAGCTTGTAGTTGATCTCTTAACTAATAGATTCTTATAAAGTATGATGTTATGCTATCATCGTCATTCATTTTTCATGTCACGAAGCTCATTCTTTAGACTCATCACTTGTCCAATATTTCTGACTGAGAAGAGGTTAGTTAGGGCATCGTACATCTTCTTAGATGAGTCAAGATGAGAAATGTAGGGTATCAAATGGTCCTTTAAAGAGTCCATTATGATGCTCATAGCATTGATGTCCTTGAACTTCTCCATAACTGCAGCATTCTGAGGTTCCTTCTCTTTTCTCACTTCAAACTGTGGTTCCATAATCTTTCCTTTCAAGATATCAAACACTTTATTCTTGGCAAGAATGAAGTCAATACTTTTCTTCCATGCTCTGAAGTTAGAAGCCCCTTCTAACTTGTTTTCTGACTTCATAGAGTAAGTCATGATTGCTTTGACTTGGTCAACCTTCAACTTTGACCAAAAACTCAAACTTGACGCCTTAGCTTGTTGAGAGTACCAGGAGGTGTGCTAGGCTAGGGCACACTAGGTTATCCAGTTATTAGGTCAAGCGCTTCACTTAAGGTGCCTCAATGCAAGGGTTAGAGTTTCGTTGCTGCAACAAAACTTTGACTGCAACTGCAACTGAGCAAATCCTCCCAATCTACCTTCCAGTGGTTAGACTGTCCAAAGATAGTGTGGGCCCATAACCTGTTAGAATCATAGGTGTGCTCGTTTCACGGTAGACAATATAGCAATATTGTCACCCAACCATAGGCACAAAGGCCACCCCCGAGCACCTTAACAATATTGTCACCCAACCATAGGCACAAAGGCCACCCCCGAGCACCTTAACCTTGACAGACAAAATAATTATGAAAGCAAACCCTAGAACCAATAGCCAACCAAGGTAGCATGCCTCTCTCCAAAGCTAGTGTACCAAGCAGAAGGTCCAAACCATAACCAAGAAGATAGTCCAACCATAACCAAAGACCAAGTCACCACTGCAATAGTTGCAGCTCTCCTCTAGTCATGCACACCACTTGTCCTTATGCAGTTGTGAGAGTGTGTGTGACAAATGAGCTCTAGCACCCTCTTATTTATAGTCCTCCAAGTGACCTAACTAGGCCGACTTCTACTTCTGGAGGATAATAATTTAATATCTTGAGCCGACTTGTCTTCTAAGGTTATTTCTTAACCTTCTAGGGTTTCTCTTACTTCCCGGAATATTCTAGACTCGTCAAAGGTTACACGTAGAGGTTAATATCTCCTGCAGCTACCGTAATATCAACATGGACATGTGCACATATATCCAAAGGCAGCTACCCTAGACACAACAGCAGTGCTTGGTGTAAGACAGGGGAGTTTATACAGGTTGTTGGGACAGCCTGTGTGCAAGTCCAAGGGGATCTTGGATTCGGGATCACTGTCAGGGACAAGTGGTAATGTCAAGAATCTTAATTGGTATGAGATGACATAGTTGGATGCTCAGGAGTGTGAGAAGACTCCTAAGGGCATGGAGACGAGGATCAAATCTTCAACACAAGATCCAGTGCATGTGGCAGGGAAGCTTTATGGATTAGAGGGAGCAACTACATCAATAGATGGAGTGATGGGATTGGAGACAGATCCAGGTGGAGGTTCCAAAAGTACCTTCCTCGCTAAGAGGGAGTGTTAGTTTTTGGGGTAGCTCAGACAAGTCCTTCTGCATTGGCGATGCTTAGCATGTGGAAGTGTTCGAGCAACAGTCTCTAGATCTATAACTTTATAATTTCATTTATAAAGTTAATGTGGCTTTTATTTAATGACTAAAGTGACTTTTTTATAAAGTTGAGTGACTTAATTGATTTAAGTCATCTCAACGAGAGATTAAGTCACAACCGTCGATCTTCGAAAGGCAAGATCTAATCTTGACCATTGAGATCTTAGAGTTAGGGATTTGGTCATTAAGAGAAAATAAAAACAAATCTAAGGAGAGTGAGAGGAACACACTGAGAAAGAGTGAGGAGATCTCATTGAGCGGGTGAAGAGATTTCATCCAAGTGTGAATGGGCAAGGTTGAGGAAAGGGGCAACGCGAGAGATAGCATCTAGGTGGGCTAGGCTATCACTGCATTGTAATCCTCTGGGGGCCATTATCCCAGGACGGGAGCCCAAGATTAATAAAAGAAAATCTGATCTTCCCGCAAGGGTTTTTTCAGGGGTGTTTAACCGAATATCTTGTGTAATGTGTGTTGTGGTTTCCAATTTTATTTGCTTCTGCTAATTTGATTGTTTTGTTGATAACCTAGTTGTGATATTATTCAGTGAAATTAGTTTCTGCTTGGAATTTATACCCTTGTGCTAGGTTAAGAAATTCAACAACTAAGAGATTATCTCCCATGAAAGACACAATTCCTACGTACCAAATCAAGATAATCCACTAAACTCTCCCATTTTCCTTCCTCCCTTTCTTCCAAACCCTACATTATGATACCTAATAAAACACATTTTCAATCCAAGCACACATTCCATCCAAACCAATAGAAGCTACAATTAATTCACATTTTTTATGTATGTCTTATCAAAGTCATTGTACAACATCTCGTTGTACAACCCAAAAATGAATTAACATCGCAAACATTACCTTCATAGCCTAGTGATGGAAGCTAAGTGTATCTCTAAGTGGACAACCAACCCAATACCTTGATGAATTGGTGTCTTGGTTCTATATCAAGTTGAGAAACCAAATTCAAGGGTAAATATCCAAAAATAATTGAGAGGATGATTTTCATATTCTAGCCAACACATAACTTTCAACAATTCTTTTTTTTAAATTGTCAAAGAAATAAGATACCTTTAAAGTTTAGAGCATGGTTGTGTCCTTCCTCCAACTAGGACAACTTATGGCAAGCCTCTAGGCCAATGTTGCATGGAATCAATCTAAGGCTTGTCGCTCCCGACCCAAAATCACACTCCAAATAGTAGAGCTATGAGAACAAATTCTAAAGCATGCTCCGAAAATGATCCAACACTTTCAAGAGCATGCTCTCAATCTGTGCAAAGGTGCTCCCAAGAGCACACCTCAAAGAGCATGGGTGGTTATAGGATCACGCTCAAGCACACTTGTGCAGTCCAAGGTGTGCTCTCTACACTAATCCCAAGACGAAACACACACATATTGATATTGAAATTCACAAGTCTTAGCAAGAGAATCCAACAGCATGTTTTGCAATGAATAAAGAGATAAACAACACGAGGGCAACCAAGAGAAGCGCAACCCTAGAGAGAGAAAAAAAAAAAACCTAGCACAAGTGTACTAGAGAGAGAAAAATAACCAAAGCATAAGATAGATCAAACCAAGAACAAAAGAATGCAATTCTTTATGTTGCCCTTGAGCTAAATCACTTGTATAAGAATGAATAAACAATCACCATGTGTTAAAATAGAAATAAAATTTGTGTATTTATACACAACAAAAGAGGTAGGGTGCTTTCCTCGATGAGAGGTTATGGACCTACATTGATTTGACTAGGCCATCATTTACCAAAGCTATGAATATAATATAAAAGTATAAATAATATCCCTTGTAGCCAAATGTGATCATTACACCCTTAATTCGAACATATCCTCAATTTACACAAGGGGCCATGAACAGAAGACATTACATCACATCCCCCCTTAATGGCAAATGTCCCACACCAATACGACTTCCTAAGCTAGTGAAGGTGGCCTCCAATAACAATTTAGTGAAGAGTCAACACGTTGATCAATTTTAGGGACAAAGATTGGTACAAGTTGTCCCTGAGAATAGAGGTATTGAATGTAGTGCATACAAATATCAATATTTTGTCTTTTGATGATCCACGGGTTGTGAATAAGAAAAATGGTGTTTTGATCGTCACAAAATAGAGCGGTAGGAGTTTCTAGAGGAAGAACCAATTGGTCAAGAATCATCTACACCAAGCAAGGTGCTTCCAACAAGAATAGCACTAGCATATTCATCTTCGAAGGAAGAGAGACCCACAATCTGCTACTTCTTGGAACACCAAGTACTTGGTCGAGAACCAAGAGTGAATAAGTAACCAAAAAGTGGATCACCTCCCATCAAGATAACCAACCTAGTCAACATCAAAAAAGCTATGAAGAAGGAAGGAAGCGTCAACTAAATAGTGGATGCCCATGAGATAGTGTAAAATATGTTTGGCATCTTGTTAGTGACTCTCACGAGGCTCTTGCAAATCGTATGAACATATATATAATTATATTTTATATTTTATTTTAAAAAACTATGCAAATCGTAAGAACTCTAATAAAATTGAAACACTTTAAATAAGTTTAAAATAATAAAAAAAGCTTCACACTCTGTTCACCTGCAAATTCCTTGCTGTCAACTGCATAGATACCCTAAACAGTCATGGTCGCACTCCTCTCTTGTTTAAACAGTCACACACTTCTCTTGAAACTCCCATCGCCCTCTTACAACAGTCGATCTCTGTTTTGGAAGTGGGGTAGCTCAAATCAAACCATAAACTGGGGTATCCGCACATGGTGGGGTTTGTTGTCGTCAGATCCATCTCCCAAACCACAGGATCTGCAATAGAGCTGTTTGAAACGCCTCCAGTCTATAAGATGTGTTTCTATATTCCAGAACCGTCTCTCTGGCGGATCCTACACAGATCCAGACGGATCCGGATCCGGATCTGGTTCGTATCCACGGATCCACATTTCCTTCATCTTCCCTCTGCAGATCCGGTAACATAGGTTTTAGGTAATTAAAAACCCAAAGGTTATGACTGAAACATAATCCCAGTGATTAAGGGTCTAAAGATGTTGAGAGGCTAAAGAACTTTGTAAGATTAAGTGTCAAATCATTAACTAGAGTGACTCTAAAACTAGATGTGGAGAATTTCTCAAGGACCGGAGAGGTACCTGTAGTCTTCTAAGGACTTCAATGAGGGATCATCAATCGGTGGCTGGAAGCTCAATGGGGTCAATTATGAGCAATATTGCTGAGTGGCCAAAGAGTGGAAGTTCATTAGATTAGGGTCAATTAAGACATGTAAATGGGCATAAGGTTGAAGTTCTAAATATAAAACTGGGTACAAAATCACGGCATATCAATTTGAAGTCATGATGTGTCATCACTGTTTGTCATGATCACATAAAATATGATCTTGGAAATGTTATTGTTGAGGTTGTTTTGATATTGGCTCTGATCAATTTAATGTCACAAGTTTTGTCAATGTCAAACTGGCTAATCAACATTGGACAAAAAGTATTGTTTATAAGACTCTCACAGCAAACAAAGATGATTTAATTTAATTTAATTCCATAGAATATAATGATGATGACCTCTAGAAGAAATGGTTATTTCCCTAAGAGAGCAGATGATTTTCATCATGTAAATAAAGTTCAATACAAATAGTACAATGAATACTAAGAAAGAATAGAAGATGTGTGCTAAAGGCTTATGTTTGAATGGTGATCAGTTTAGCAATAAGTATTATGATCTATCTGTGGGCATAGCGCTCATGGTAGATTTGAAGAATTTGTGGTGGCATGATAATTATCAATTGGAAAAACTGAAGATAGCATGAAGACAATATTTCGCAGTTAATAGATGAGCATTCCTTCACATATCCAGTACTGTCAAGCATGGTTGGAGAGAATGGTTGCCGATCCACTTCCAGGTATGCCCAGTGCACTTGAGTTTCATTCAAACCATCAGATACATCTGTTTGTAGGAAATTGAATTTTTTCCTATGAAACAGTGAATCCAATTTGTTGAATTAACCATTCAGTTGATTTTGGGGTGGGTAGGTGTACCTGCACAAGAGTTGGATTGATGGTTACCTTTCCTCCATGTTGTTTGGGAAGAGCTCAAGAGGAAGTATCAGAAATGTGTTGTGACACTCTATTCTGGAGCAGGAGCCAAAATTTGCAGATACAACTCTTATCAAAAGGGAGAATTGCTAATAGACATTGAGCGTAAATTTTTCGACACTCACATCATTATACTACAAAACTTAGGAGAAAAATGAACACATTTGAAGGTAGTTTGTTAGACACTGAACAACGAAAACTTATAAAATAATGAACAATCTAACTAAAAAAATCTGGCACATTATACCACATGCTTACAGAAAAATTATCTGCTAAACTCTAATAATCATACCACATGTGTGCACACTCGAAAGGTGGACATGGTGGATCCATTTTGTAACCGCGCCCAACTATAAAAATAGCTATCTGAAAACACAGCAAGCATGACTAGTATGATTTAAAATAGAACACAATAATGCATATATATGCCAAGAAGCATTGTTAAAACAAAAGATGAAACACATTGCAAGGAAATTTAGAAAATACAAAAGGAAAAGGAATCAATAACAGAGTCATGCCAATAGCCTACTAGAAAAAGCTGCATTAGCATAGATATGACACTGAGGAACTAGAAAATATACAGGAAGGAAATAGGCTGACCTGGCAAGCCTTTTTCTTCATCAAAACACTAAAATTGCTGCTGTGACTAACTTGATGTAAAAGAAAATACAAAAAATGGCGACGCTGTCTTTCATATTCTCCATCTTGCAAAGCTTCAAGTGACTGACAAATGTAGAATGAGAGAGTCATTATCAGTTATCAAAGAAAAATGACGACAAAGTCACAAGCCTAGGTACCATGTACTGATATTAAATATTCAAGAATTAGAAACTAGTCCAAACAAGTAATAACAAGAAATCTAAGCAGATTAAGGATTACACATACATACATATACATATACATATATATATAAAGAAAATCAGAGAGAATAGTTGAAGAATCAAAATACCTGTAGAAATGGCTGGAACAAATCAAAAATTGCTTTATGATGCCTTTCAATACGGGTGTGGAAGCACTGACCTAAAAGAGTGTTACGCATCACACTGGGTGAAAATGTTGTTTTCAGCCAAAGTTTGCATCCTACATTGATTGAATCATTAGTAAGTTTCAGGAGAAAAATGTGAGAAAGCTGAGAAAGTACAAAACATTTAAATAAAGATTAAACAAAATCTTCACACCTAAGAAACTAGGAAATAAGAACATACCTAGGATCTCAAATAACAGCTTTAGAATATCAACTGCATGTGCAAAGTCTTTTGTACTATCATCACTGACATGATTCAGAACTATGCTAAGAAAAATGGGATAGCGTTCTATAATGCCCTCCTCAAATTCTTGTGGGTTAAGGAAGCCAATCCTTTTCAGCAGAAACACCCATATTTAGGAACAAAATCATGGAATCAGCATGAATCAAAAAAGAATGATAATAACGATAACCAACCATAAAACAGATTTCCCTTTTTAATGCAGTATTAGAAAGCACATACAATGATTTAATTCCTAACCACACAGACGCCCGATCATATTGAATCCTTGGTCTAGAGATCTCCTTGTTGGGAGGAGAATTGTTCAGAAAATGGATAAACTTTTTCAGTAACGGTTGTACTGGCTCCAAACGTGATGTCTCCCTGAAAAGGAAAGAAACAGAACAAAAACAATCAAGGTATGTCCTGGGTTATTTATCAATTCCCAGAAATAGCGTGGATCCGATGAGGAAGCTTTACTTCTCTTCAGTTTAACAAAAATGTGGATCAATCATTTATTTTGACTGTAGTAACAATATGTGCTAGCATCTTTTCAACAATCACACTAGAATGTAAGGCATGTTCATCACTCTACACTGTAGCCAATTCAAGAAAATAAGGAAACTGACAAACAGAAAAAAGGAAAATTTCCCATAGATTGAAAAAAAGTTAAAAGCAACTAGCGATTTCCAAAGTAGAAAAAATTATATAAAATTCTAAGCATGTAAATTAATAAGGGACTAACCATACTTGTATGTTACTCCTATAAAATCAAAAAATAAATATTAAATTAGCTATTAAGTTTAACACATAAATATATCTGGCTTTCTTAATATGTTTACTATATGTTAATCAATTGGGTGTAGCCCGAGTGATTATGAAGAAAATTGTTACCCTCCTCACCCGGGTTCAAATCCCTCTTTGTGACAAGCAGCTCTTAGTGAGCCGATTGTTGATGAGATATATATGATCTATTGAAAAGTTGTTGACCTGGCCTTGTACCCTGAAGAATCTAGGATTTACCCTAGAATCATCCTTAGAATGAGGGAAAGTGCCAATGAGGTTTCACCCGAGATATGTTACCTAGAAAAAAAATGTTTACTATAAGTTAACTAACTGGATTCCTTAATTAGCTATAAGTTAACTAACTCTGGAATATACAGAAGTAAAGGTACCATCCTTAGAATGAGGGGACGTGCCCATGAAGTTTCCCACAAAATATGTTACCTACAAAAAAATGTTTACTAAAAGTTAACTAACCGGCTTCCTTAATTAGCTATAAGTTAACTAACTCTAGAATATACAAAAGAGAAGTGTTATAATAACTTACAGAACAACCATAGTTTGTTCTTATACAAAAAATGAAAAACCTAAACAAAATATAATAATACCTGTGCAGAGTCACAGACGAGCAAAGGAGACAAAACCGATTGCTTCTTTGACTATATTCCTGGAGGACAAACAACTATAATCTTATGCTGAAAGCAAAGAATATGAACACCAATCAATTGCATTGTTTTTCAAGTATTTTCCATATTCTGCCTTTCATGCTATTTTCAGGCAATATGGGTAAAGAAAAGAAAACAACCAAAAGGATACCACATCATATTTCTCCACGCCTGTGTTCATAGGTGTAACAAACCCATATCCTACTTATGAGAATCAAGGTATAATTTGAGTTACAAGTTTGAAGTAAACTTTTCTATCATCACTTCTTAGTTGATTGTCTATAAATCCTATACCTAGATTCCTGAAGAGGACGGATACCAAAGAAGATAAAAAGATTTTAGGGGATGGTATTTCCCTACTCGTTCCATTGCAGACTTGATGCAAATGAAAAAAGACATAAAGAAAACACATAGAGATATCATCATCTTCTGCTTCAAAATTCTCCTCATTTACAGTTGGGGAGAAACAAATTCGCCTGAGATAAACAGACTTGGTAAGGATAACAATGGCCTATTACTTATAACCAACCAAGACAGTCCATGTTGGTAATATGATAAATTGACTGCAATGCATTCATCTACAACGAAAGTTCGAACTACAACTCAGCTTGGAGTTTCTAACAATCTTGAACAAAACTTTATACAACAATATGCAGTATTGTTTTACATTTACTCTCAGAAAACTTTTTGTCGACTACCAATATAGAGTTTCAACAATCCATAAACAAATTTACAATACACCATTAATACATCATGTTGAAGAAGATGAAGTACTTATTTATAGAAAGTGCACTACACATGGAAACCAGTTGTATAAGAGCTATTCACCACCCAACATTAAGTATCGACGGAAGATACTATTGAGATTTGGGTACCTTGGAAAGTGGTCCCCTTGTGTTTGTGAGTCTCTAAACAAAAAGGGGGAGACTATTACCTTATACCTTTACTTTATGTTCTAATTTCACATTGACTTAGAAGACTTAAGTCATAAAGTAAAATTTGTCACTTAAGTCATAAAGTGACAATTAATTCACAACATGGGTGAATTAATAGACATAAAGCAAACTATGGAAACTTAAGTAAAGTGGGTTTCTAAGTGAGATTTATGGGAAGTAATCTCACCCATTGATTAGACTTGGGCTAGATGTGATCTAGGCCCTTGATCTTTTAGGTTTGGCCAAAGAGAGGCTAAAGGAGGCAAAAGGGTAAGGATGAGATTCATTGTCACTTGAGAGAGTTGAGTGAGGAGGAAGAGAGCAAGTGAGGGTTTGGAGAAAGTGAAGAAGGAGGCGCACTAGTGAAGGAGGGTGCAAGCTACCTTGAAGAGGCATTCATGGAGGCCATGCGCATGAGCTAGAGGAGAGGGCGCACCTTATATATGGGGGGCACAAGTCTAGCTTGCATGGACTCTTGAGGGTGCACAAGCTAGAGGAGGAGCGCTTCCAAAGGGAGGAGGCGCATTGGCTTGTGAGAGGGAGGTTTCTACAGGTTGACATCTTTACTTGTGTGTCGGTGCTTTTGTGAGAGGAGGGGTGCACTTGGTAGTAGTGTGCACCAAGCCAAGCAAAGGAGGCGCTCTTGGGAAGAGGGCGCAAGGTCCAAGGCAAATACTATTAAAATTAAGCAGCTGCAAGAGCCATTCTCCGGGAGGATGGAAAAGACCCTAGCTAAGATCTAGGGCCCCTAGTACAATCATGGGATTCTTGGTTTGGGACCAAGCACTTAGAGCCAGGGCAAAAGACCCTAGTGAGGGCCCCCAGTGTATTGTTGGGGTTCTTGGTCAAGGACCAAACAATTTGATGGTGTAAGTCCCTAGATGTGTTCTAGGGACCCTGGATGTGTTCTAAGGAATCCTTGTTCGGTGCTTGGATTGATCCTTGATTGTGTACCTTGGTGGATAAGACCCTAGTGGTGATCTAAGTCCCCCAGATGCGTTATGAGGTATCCTGGTCTGGGACCAAGCAGTTCTTGGTCAAGGACCAAGCAGTTTGATGACATAAGTCCCTAGATGTGTTCTAGGGCCCCTGGATGTGTTCCAGGAAATCCTTGCTCGTACTTGGATTGATCCTTGGTTGTGTACCTTGGTGGATAAGACCCCAGTGGTGATCTAGGGCCCCCAGATGTGTTCAGGGGTATCCTAGTCTGGGACCAGACAGTTCTTGGTTAAGTACCAAGACGAGACGATGTGTGATCTTCTTCTCTCCCGAGATGGTCCATGAGGCCCAGGAGCAGTTAAGAAGAAGGACATGATCACATCAGTGACCTTCCTCTTATGTTGGGATGATAAAAGATTATAAGTTATCATGAGACTTATGTGGACATCTTGCCATTGAAGAAAACCCCTTTGACTTTGTCTTGTTGCATCCCCTTGCTTGAGCCACGTCCTTCTTAATGTTTATGTGGTGTTGGTCTTTCCTAGTCACCTTGACTTGTTGACTTTCTAATTAATATTTTTATGATTAAAATATTAGTTATTTTAATTTGTTTTATTATTGGATTTTAATTTAACCCTAAAGTTACGATTAGTTTAGTTAACCCTAACCTCTAGATTCTATCTAAACTATAAAAGGAGACCACCTCCCCTCTCTCACTTACACTATCATTCTCGCTTAAATCTTTCACTTGGTCTGACTTTGTTGCGGCCTCTCCTTGCTTCAGTTTGGAATAGTGGAGTGGCCTCCTTGGTTTTGGTTTCTTTGTTGGTATAGTGGTGCGGCCTCCTTAGATACTTGTTGCGGCTCTTGGTTAGGGTGTGGCCTCCTTGTTCTTGATGTTTAATGGAGTTGCTTCCCTCCTTGCTGCTGGTGTAGGGTGCGGTCACCCTGGATCTGTCTTCCTCTTGCTGATTTAGGGGTATGACACCCTCTTGGACAGATCTCTTGCTAAGTTTTTGGCTGCGGCCCCTCTTCTCCTCTCTTCCCTAGCCTGCCACTCTGTGTGGTTGCTGATTAGGGTTTGTTGTTTGAGGTTTTGCTGATTGGGGTTTTACTGCTGCTGCCCCTCTTCTTCTGGTGCCACCTATTGCAGTCGTTATCTTCCTACCTCCTTATTGTTGTTGCTGCCACCTTCAAACTGCCATTTGCTTCAGATCTAGAGCCACCTAATTGTTGTCACCTAGTTACAGCCTTCTTCACCCTCATAAGGGTTTTTGGCAGCCCTATTTTCTGTCACATATTTTGTTGTAACAGTTTTTGTTAAGGACTGTTATTGGGTTTCTTTCACCTCCTAGTTTGGTCATTGGGGTTTTCATATCAGCCCTGTACTTGATGCTGATTGGTTTTTGAGTTCTACCTAAACTTCTTCTTGACACAACTGTCCACAAGATCATGATGAAGATCTACCCTTGAGGGTTTGATCCATGACCATTATAGCTTTTTCTGAGCATACACAGAGGACAACAGCAAATCAGGTATATCTGTTCTTTGTTTTTGGCTAAGGTAATGTTCAGATCTGTTGCTAATGATCAGATCTGTTTTTGTTCAAGTTAATGTTCAGATATAGTTCAGATTTGTTTTCTTTGGTAATGTTCAGATTCATCATATTATTTCTGTGATTCGTTTACTTCAGAATTTTTGAATTGATTGCTGATCTATATCTACTGTAGTAAATAAAATCAAAAGAATATTTTTGTTCTAGTTTGCCCTTGAATTTCTAAGGCAAAAGCAAGAGACAAGGAAAAGGAAAGAGGCTTAGTAAAGAAAGGAGGGCGCACCAAGGCAAAGGGCGCCTGAGTTCAAGGGCTAGCAGGCACATCTACAAGGAACTCCAAAGCATCCTAAGTTGGGTTGCTGTTGTACGAGGTTCGCTTGTATTTATTTCCTTGTTGTACAGTTGCTTTGAGATCTCCAATATATATCTATCTCTCTTACTGGTTTTCCCCATGGGGGTTTTTCCAAGGTCATGTTGACCAAAAACATCATGTGTTCATTTGTCATGTTTGCTTGGTATTTTCAATGAAAGGTTGTTAAAGATCCTAGAGGTGTGTTTGATGTTTAATGCATGTTGTTGAAGGTTAACTTGGACAGCAAAACCATCCATAATTTATCCTTGTAACAAGAGGCATTAAAGAGCATCAAACCCAAGATTTGTGGGCAGATTTTGAGAGGGCAAAGTTCAGATTTAGTGGGCTGTTTGGAACAGCAAGAAGGCTGTCCTAAAACAGCAAGAAAACAGTTTGAAAGTACCCAAACATAGTGCCCAATAAGAGGTCAAATGACAGGCCTGTTGGGCAGCCCATAGTACCTCAAGAAAATCTTCATGGTATCAGAGCTTAAGGGCAGCATAGTGGCTGATTTGTGAAGCAAACAGATGGCAGATTTATACTCAGTTTTGCAGCCTCATTTTTCACACTTGTGATTGGTGTGTTGAAGGTTGTTTTCTGTTGTTCAAAGTTGCTCAGTTTTACTGGGTTAAGTGTATCAGTTTTAGCATCAGATGGCAGCCTTGGCAGTGGCAGGGTTGAGGGTGGAGGATAGGCTTGCGGGGGCAAGCAATTGGTCTCCGTGGAAGGCAAGGAAAGTGATGATTCTGGATGAGGGAAAGTTATGGGAGATTGTAGAGAATCTCGTTGTACCTCCTACAGATGTGGTTCTCTTTGTTGAGTTTCAGAGACAAAACAAGAGAGCTAAGAGAACAATCCTTGATGTGGTGAAAGACCATGTGATTCCTCACATTATTGGTAAGGACTTTGCATTTCAGATGTGGCAGTCTTTGTGTAGTCTTTATCAGAGTCCTAACCAAAACTTCAAGATGGTGCTTTAGGAGAAGCTAAGGGGCACCAAGATGGGGAAGACAGATACAATTACCACATACCTCTCGAGATTCACTCAGATTCGTGATGAGTTGGGTGCAGTTGGAGATATAGTATATCCCTTTGAGTTGATGTGAACAACCTTGAATGACTTTACCAAACCGTGGGAGAGTTTTGTACATGGCATCATGGCTAAAAAGCATATGCCAGGTTGGGAGAGGCTCTGAGATGACTTTGTGCAAGAGGAGACCAGGCGTGGTTCTAGATCTACAAGTCAGCAGCAAGGTGAGGATGGGGATGAAGTTGATCTTGCTCTTGTGGCTAAGGTAAAGAAGAAGACCGAGAAGGGGCCGAAAGTTGGGGCCAAGCAACAGCAGTCGAGAGGACAGGGTGAGCAGCAGCAGAGAGATATGAGAAAAGTGAGATGCTTTGCTTGAAACCAGTTGGGGCACTATTGTGGACAATGTCCCAACAACAACAAGAAGCAGGATGGTACTGCAGCGACAACAGAGGAGGAGTTCTCTGCTCAGTTTGAGAGGGAGTGTGCTTTCATAAGTTGTTTGATAGTTGAGACACCATCCAGTAGTTGGTGCATAGACAGAGTTGAGGAGGTCCCACAGATTGAGAGTGGTGTATCTCATGGGACGCAGACTCAGTTATCGAGTACACACCATATTCAAAGGTGACTGGTCCTCCAAGACAACTTCAGTTTCAAAGTTGTCGAGTATACAGACAGTTGGTGCAGATGCTTCAAAGCTACAAACTACTTTGCAGAGATCTGTTGGAGAGCCTCGGAGGTTGGTCAGAGAGAGCAAGGCAGCAAAGAGGTTTGGGTCACACTTGGCTATGGAGACGAGTAGATCAGTGTCAGATTCCTCTTTAGGAGGAAGACCCTTGGTGAGAGACCAAGGTGAGGATCTTTGATGAGATGCCAAGATCGAAAGAGTCTTAGTGAGATGCCAAGAGCAAGTGACCTTTGGTGAGATGCCAAGGTAGAGATCCTTGGTGAGATGCCAAGGTAGAGACCTTTGGTGAGATGCCAAGATCGGGATCTTTGGTGAGATGTCAAGATCAAGGCTTGGATCAAGAAGGACTTCGATTCAAAGAGATCTTGGATAGGTGGAGATAGACTTCCATCTAGAGATCATGCAAGTCGAGTAGATTTGAGTCAGAGGCCACTTTTAATGATCAAGTTACAGCCATAGTCACCGAGTATTTGCCAGCAGGAAACGATGTCCACTGCAGGAACAAGATTGGAGGGGTGAGTGACACTTTCATTGATAAGGAGTGTTGAGATTTGGGTACCTTGGAAAGTGGTCCCCTTGTGTTTGTGAGTCTCTAAACACAAAGGGGGAGACTATTACCCTTATACATTTACTTTATGTTCTAATTTCACATTGACTTAGGAGACTGAAGTCATAAAGTGAAATTTGTCACTTAAGTCATAAAGTGACAATTAATTCACAAAGTGGGTGAATTAATAGACATAAAGCAAATTATGGAAACTTAAGTAAAGTGGGTTTCTAAGTGAGATTTATGAGAAGTAATCTCACCCATTGATTAGACTTGGGCTAGATGCAATCTAGGCCCTTGATCTTTTAGCTTTGGCCAAAGAGAGGCTAAAGGAGGTAAAAGGGTAAGGATGAGACTCATTGTCACTTGAGAGAGTTGAGTGAGGAGGAAGAGAGCAAGTGAGGGTTTGGAGAAGGTGAAGAAGGAGGTGCACTAGTGAAGGAGGGCACACGCTACCTCGAGGAGGCATTCATGGAGGCCATGCGCATGAGCTAGAGGAGAGGGCGCACCTTGTGTATGGGGGGCACAAGCCTAGCTTGCATGGACTCTTGAGGGCACACAAGCTAGAGGGGGAGCGCTTCCAAAGGGAGGAGGCGCATTGGCTTGTGAGAGGGATCTTTCTAGAGGTTGGCGCATTCACTAGAGGTTGGTGCCTTTACTTGTGGAAAATCAAGCTCTTGCATCCCATATAAAGAAAAGGAAAGAAAGGGGAGAAGCCAATCCAAAGAAGTCTAAAAGACCACGCTTTAGGAGAGACACGTCAAAAGTTAGATGCTACAACTGCAAGAGGTTGGGACATTATGCCGCACAATGTCCAAATAGACATGAAAAGGGAAAGAAGCATCATGCACATGCAACAAATACAAAAGAGCACATAAAGGAGTTAAAGGATGAAGAATTTGTATTTGTTTCAGCACTCACAGGTACTATTACTCAAGGAAATAGTACTTGGCTCATAGATAGCAGTGCTTCCAAGAACATGACTGTATTCAAAAGTTCCCTTACAAACTTAACAAAAAAGAGCTCATCCCTTCAAGTGGAGCTTGGGGATGATTCCATGCATGTAGTCAAAGCCATTAGAGAAGCCTCCCTTCAACTTGACTCGGGTAACCCTATTTCAATTAAAAATATTTTCTTTGTACAAGGCTTGAAGAAGAATCTTCTTTCCATTTCTACTTTAGAAGATAAAGGTTTTAGGGTAGCTTTTGTGGATGGCCAAGTT
>CBVK0101857960.1:0-10137 GCA_900067695.1 Picea abies | reverse complement strand
ATTTCAATTTAGTCAATATACTAATACATTAAATGCACTCCATTTTAAGTGGTCTTTTCAATGAAGAAGTTTTTGGAGATTTAAAAATATATTGATATATTTGGTATTTGTGTGTCATGTGCATTTGGTTCTTCCAATATCCCAAAGTGTTTACTGTTTCTAAATTTCTGTGGTGCGAGATTTCAGGGTTTGATTCTTCCGGATTTTCCACAGTAGAATTCATAAATTGCCGTTGATTGAATTTTCATTGAAGTTGCCTGATCCCACAAATCCAGAATCGATAAATTGCTGACCACCCACTTCTGAGTTCATTCACTTCTTCCCCTCCGCCAATTGAAATCCAAATTTATTTGGCAGGGACTAAGCTGCCATGCAACCCTTGTTTACACTATTAGAATTTTAGTGTAGGCGCGCATGAATTAATTTAGAAATAAATGTTAATTAAATTTTTGAATAAAATGTTTCTTTTACCTATTGAAAATTTTAAAATATGTAAATAAAGGGTTTATATTCAAAAGGGAGTTGCAACACAATCACCACAAAGCATTATCACAACTCAAAAGTGAGTTGGCTTTGGCTAACTATCAAAATGCTCACAAATATTTATCATTGTTATAAAGGCCATACATAAAGGCGTAAGAGAAATAATGTATGAAACATAAAAACAAATTGGTCTAAGGTCCAAGCATAAACACATAGACATTGCACTACAATAGGGAGTAGCCTAAAATCAAGGGATGGATCATCTCAATCATTGAAGGTCAACCACCAACTAATACCAGTGGGCTCAACCTTCACAACAATCAAGTCTTGCCCATCATTACTTAACTTTCTCAGTCTCGAAGATTACAAGTGTTAGAATCAAATTCTTGTCATTGTTCTACACAAGAGGATGAGGCAATCGTGCCTACTCTCCCTATGAGTGCAACTAACCTAGTGACAATGCCTAATGATCATATATTTGAAACCAAATGGATAAATATGGCAGGGGAAGTGTCAAGTTGCTCCTATTCATGTTGTAAGGTACACCTATTATGATCTCGAGCCCTTGAAATTGAATCGCAAACATTATATAAAAAATGCTAAATACTTTATTTATCAAAATACCTTTAAAGTAGGGAAACTTTGTACAATGATCCTTTTATGAGATGATCAAATCATATTCACTTGGCTCTTCAAGGGGGAACCTCATGATGAGATAAGCTCCAATACATGCTCTATAAGGAGTCGTCCACCTTAAGAGTGCAATGGAGGGGCGAAGGGCCCATTAGAGTAATAATAGTGTAAGTATGGTAGCCATGTAATATAAAGTGTGTTGGACCCACTATGTTTATTATCAAAGTAAGGTCCACTAGGAAGTTAGCTTTAAATAAATACAATGTGCAAAAAGAAAAAAAAAGGAAAAAAAATCTTCCAATTTTTTGCCCAAGAAAAAGCTATGATAGCACGAAAGGCCCAATAGAGTAATAATAGTGAAAGTGAGTTGATAAGTGGACAAATTTAACCTTTCTTGTAAGTTTGTTTTTTGTGGCAAGGCAAAGTTCCGCATAATCCACTCATTTTTTCGGAATTTCAACAATCTAAGTCTTTTTCGAAATGGACTAAACCTCCTAAAGGCAAAATTCAATGGTCAAATTTCCCATCAATAGGTGGAAATACAACTTTCGACAAAATTCCTACTAGATTTGGGAAAGAATTTAGACAAAAAAAGGTTTGAGTTTGTCCACTTATCAACTTACTCCATAATAGAGTGGGTATGGTAGTCATTAGACAAACAACCATGTTGAATCATGTGCGCTTTGTGTTACAACAAAATCTAGCACCCCTAATTGACGTAAAGTCCCAAACGTCAAGGGGATAACCTCATGCAACTTAGGAAAGCTACCCACTATCACCTTAGTAGTTCTTTCTCTCTCTTTTGGTTGGCTCTTCTCCAACTCAAGGGGGGATTCCTTTAATACTTGGGACTTTAGATCATTTGGGAGTGATAGATTTTGTTGTAACACTATGAATCTTGTTAAAACTAGTAAAAGATAAAAGGATAAAACACTTTCAAGCCTATGGAAACTCAAAGCTTATCGTAGATTGGGATAATCTCCTATACAACATAGAGAATCCAAGCTTGTTTCCCATCATGAACCAAGTTCACTAAGTAAAATATTCTTTTGAAAGTATTATTTTTCATCACATTTATCAAGAATTATACTCAAAGGCAGACAAATTGTCTAAATATGCTTTGTTGATTCAAGAGGGTACCTCAAATAAACAAGAATCCAAAGGAGGCACTTTGGTTTCACTTAAAAAAAAAAACTTTGTCTTAACGTCCATTGAATGGTAGCATAGTTGAGGAGGGATTTTGACATTATGTTGTTTTATGTGTTTTTTGTTGTTGTTGTAGAGGTGTTAGACTTCTATTCCAATGACAATGTATTGTTGATAAACTAAGTATCCTTAGAGACACTAAAGGAAGATTCTAATAAAGTGGTTCAAACTCTTTGTTTGCAATATAGACAACTAGAATTGTCTTAGTTTCCATATTTTTGAGTCCATATAGGATTATTGTTATGTATGTTTTGATTTCAACCTTTGAAATACCAAATATATCAACATTTTCCTTTTGAAAAAAAAAGGTACGGTGGTCATTCAATGTAAGGTGAATTGGGTCCATTGTGTTTGTTATCATTAAATAAGGCTTGGTAAGTAGCTAGGCTTGAAGAGATATAATGTAGCCTCATTAAAGAAGGTCCACTAGGTAGTTAACATTTGGTTTTGATTGGGATTTCCTAGATAGATATACATTAGAATGGAGTCCTCCTTATGAATCATGTATTGGATCTTAGTTCATTGAGAGGTTGCCCCTCTAAAGGGCAAGTGAATAGGAGTTGTTCCTTCCATAAAAGGATCATTTTATAATGTTTCCCCACCTTAAGCATTTTGATATTGAACGAAGTATTGATGATTTTTTAATATCTTGTTTGCAATTCAATTTCAAGGTTCAAGTATAACAACAAGTGGTATCATAGTTCTTTCTTGGGCCAAAAGGGAAGAATTTTTTTTCTCTTCTTGCAGAGTGTTAAGGGGGGAAATAGGGTCATGACATTTAGGTCCATTTATGAAGCTTTATGTACATATATGAAGAAATCAATTGCAGATTTGAGTTCCTCTAGGAAAACTCTCAATAGAATAATTTTCAAAAATCATTTAAATCAAAGTCCAACATGTGAAAATATCATTGATTTAAAATCAATTAAAACAAAGTCTAAGAAGTGAAAATATCATTGATTTAAAATAAGTTTAATTGGAGTTTGAGAAGTGAAAATATCATTGATTTAAAATCAAGTAAATTAGAGTCCAAGAAGTGAAAATAGTGTTGATTGAAAATCAATGATTTTATGTAGTGTCCTCCACTACTAACTCTATAAACATTTTCTATTACCCATTTGAATTAGATACAATCAACAAGACAAAGACACATGCATCTAGCAGAAATATCTACAACCATGCATGCAATTCCATTTAAATGTACACAACAATAAATTAATATGTGCAACATGTTAAAACGTCCATGTATCTAACAATATTTTAAAACATGAATGCAACTAAAATAACATTCACACATCAGTAGCCCCAAGTTCTTATGATCCAACATATCAAAATGAATGTGAAAGAAGCTATCAAGCTAGGGAAAAACTTTTGGTGCATTGGAGATGTTATTGCCGAAGATTCAAGAGGGGCCTTCAGTGGTCTATGTATACTCTAGAACAACAATGAGGTATGTATGAAATTTTCTTTCAACACACATTGGATTCTCACCGAGTTCAAATCCAAGCAAAATAATAAGCCTTTTGTGGTTATCAATGTCTATATGCCCGTTAATCCAGTAGAGAAATCCTCTTGTTGGAGATCCATATCCAATTTAAAAGAAAAAGAATTCTTCATGGATTGCATTGTAGTTGGTGACTTCAATGTCATTAGAAATAGTGCAAAAAAACGACGGGCCATTTTTGGTCGGGATTCATTTCGTGAGAAAATGGAAGCACTGATTGAAGAATGGGACATGATCGATGTCATTCCATAGTGACGGAAGTATACATGGTCCAATATGTGTAGTGGGCCAGGCCATATTGTTGCTCGCCTTGATTACTTCATTGTTCATAGCAATTTCCCTTGCCAAAACTCTACTCTTAAACCATTTATTCTCCATTCTCTTATTCCCGACCATAACCCATTTCTCTTCACATCCAAGACCTGCCCAACTATGGTCCTCTTCCCTTCCCTTTCAATCCCTTATGGCTTAACTACCAAGAGGTGAATGATTTGGTTGAAGCCACTTGTCATACCTAGATCTCTAGCACACTTGTATATATTTAGGAGCAAAAACTCATTTTAGTTAAACAAGTGCTTAAGCTATGGACCAAAACTTCATTCAATCTACCAGACAAGGAAAAAGAACAAATTAAATGCAAATTAGAAAACTTTCAAAAATATCTCGAGAATAAAGAAATCACTCTCCAGTTGCAAAAAAGAGAAATTGAACTACAAACTCAATATCAAAGAGCTTTGAGAAACGAGGAAGAGACATGGCGATTAAAGTCACAAAGTCATTGGCTCAAGGATAGCAACAAAAACACCAAGTTCTTTCACAATCAAGCTAAGGCCCGTAAATCTAGTAACAATGTTGCTAGTATCACTTTGGAAGATGGAATCAAAGTGACCGATTTTGAAGCATCAAAGGGGTTTCCAAGAGGCATTTTGTTGATTTGTATTCTCAACCTAAAGAGGCAAACCATATAATGTGGATTCCTTGTGTGAGCACATTCCCTCTACTGTCACAAGTGAAGATAATTCCTACCTCACTCAACCCATCTCTAAGTCTAAAATTTTTGCTACAATATGGAGTTTGGAGTCAGATAAAGCTCATGGGCCTAATGTTTTTTCCATATCTTTTTATTGACATTTTTGGGAGATAATCAAATACGATATTAAACACATGCTTCTCTATGCCCACCAATCTTTAAGAATAGGAGGAAATACTAATTCATCCTTTTTGGATATGATTCCCAAGGAAGCCAATCCTGCCTCCTTTTCCAAATTTCAGCCCATTTTCTAACGCAACTCTTCCTATAAAATCCTCACCAAAATCATTCCCTCGCGGTTAAAACACATCCTTTCCAAAATCATTTCCCCTAATCAAGGAGGCTTTATGCACGAAAGACAAATTATGAACAACATTGTGCTAGTCCAGGAGGCTATTCATTCAAGTGTAAAGACCAAAGTTAAAGGAATGGTTGTTAAATTAGATATGGCTAACACTTTTGATCGTGTCAAGCATGGTTTCCTATTTCAAGTTATGGAACGTTTTGGATTTAGCTTTGATTTTATAAAGTGGGTGGCTTCTTGCATCAGTGGCCCATGGATAGCCCCTCTTGTAAATGGGAGGTCGATAGAATTTTTTTAGATAAGTCGTGGTTTACATCAAAGATGTTTGCTCTCTCCTCTTATGTTCATTTTCATGGAAAAATCCTTAAGTAGAAATCTTGAGCATGAAAGACTAGTTGGGAATCTACCAGGATTAAAAATAGCACACAGAGTCAAAAATTTGAATCGTTCTGAATCTGCAGACGATACCCACTTGCTAAGAGTTGCCTCTATGATTATCACTTTCAGATTTAAACATGTCTTATATTTTTTCCTTGATGCCTCCAGGGGAGTGGTCAACAACAATAAATGTCAGACCATGGGATGGAACTTCCTGCTTCAGATAATGCAAGTAATTTCCATAAATTTTCATTCTTCTTCAGTTGATAATTGGTCATCATTTTGATACCTTGGTATCCCCATCTCCAAGAAGACCTCCACATCACAGGACTGGCTGCAAATAGTTGAAAAAACAAATTCCAAGTTTCTTCATTGGGGCACACAATGGCTAAACCATACTTGATGGTTACACTTATCAAAGTAGTCTTAGTCACTCTTCCTCTATATCAATACTCTTCTATATTGGCTCTACGTGGTATATCTAATCATATTTCCATGAAGATAAGAAGGTTTCTCTGGCAAGGAGGAAAAGCAAATAAAAGAAAAAAAATCACCTTGTCAATTGGAATCAATTGATTTGTTACAAGGATAGGGGTGGATAGGGTATTTGAGATCCTGAATTTATGAATCTAGAAAATGGGAGCGAAATTATTGTGGAGATTTATTTTCAGGAAATTGGCTTCGTGGAAAAGAGCCATTTAAAAAAAAAAAATTATGAGGAACCAGACAAAGACGTCCAGATAATCCACCAAAAGTTGATAAAGGATTGCAAATATTAAAACTTGTTCTTGTAGTGATTCCCCTCATCCATGAAAATTTGTCATGGATACTTGGAGATGGTAGGCACATCAATCTATGGGAGGACATTATTATGGGAAAGGAATGCCTCTCTCTACGTCTGGATCTAGCTCCCTTAAGGGCCCGGATGAATGAGTAAGGGATCCATACACTTTTTTAATCTTCTTTATGGAATACAAACTCTAGGACATGGCTGCAATGGTTGTCCCCCTTCCCTCTTTCCCACCTATTCCCTTTATATCAATCCCTTATTTCCTCCTTGCATAGTTGTGCACCTCAGAATAGCTATCATGTAGACTCTCGTGGTTGGGGAAATTTAAACTATACGGTGAAAAAAGGTTATCATTCTTTGCTAGAGGCATCTACCAATTATCAACATTCAGGCATGTAGAGAACTATTTGGCATAATGACAGGATACCTAAAATCAATATACTTTGTTGGTTTCTTTCCCACAGGAAAATTCTCACCTCGAAAAACTTTAAAAAATGAGGAATTCTAGGGCCATCTCGATATGTTTTATGTCTTGGTAATGAGAAAACAATCCAACACTTATTTGTGGATTGTTTTTATGCAAAAGAGTTATGGTCCCTTGCTCTAGTTGGATTATTACACAAGTTTGTTTGGCCACATTTATGCGTTGAATACTTCACACATTGGTGTAGAAAATTTAATGGGAGCTTCAAGAAGAAAACTCATTTCAAAGAGATATGGGAGGCTTAACCTAAATATGTTTGTTGGAGTCTCTCGCTGTCAAGGAATAATTTTTTTTTAATGATGAATCGAGGCGACCAAGACAAACTTATGGCAAAGCCATTTCCTTGCTTACAGAATATATGTAACACCAACTCAATTGGTAAGATCAATCACTTGATATTTTTAAAAGGGAATGGGTGAACAAATTCAAGACAAGACACAAAATATCTCCTTCCAAATGAATGGGCATCTGTTTACCTAAATGGGTAATCGAGAAATATAAGCAAGAATTTAAGGAGTGGTTTTCTCTACAACAGTGCAATATTCTTTTCTTTGATGGAGCCTCTCGAAATAACCCAGGGTTGGCAAGTGAAAGGAGGATTATTTGCAATCCTAGAGGAATTTTAGTGGCATTCTATGCTTGGTTCCTAGGTAGCGTCTCTAATAACATTGTTGAAGCATATGTTCTATGGGTAGGTCTCGGGCTTGCTAAAGATATAGAAATCCTCAAGGTTTCTATCATGGGTGATTCAATGTTAATAATAAGTTCACTGATAAAAAATCGTATTGTTGGGACCAATATCTTTATCCTTATCATGTCTCAATCGCTCGCCCTTCTATCTAAATTTGAAGAATACTCCTAGTACCATATTAAGCGTGAGCACAATTCATGTGTTGATCGATGGGATAAAGAAGAGACGAGATTGGAAGAAGGCATAATCAAAATCAATGGGCTAAGAAGGAAACTCCCCCTCCCTTAATTTGCAAGGTGTGAGAACCATTATCCATGTGTTCAGAAGGCATAATCAAAATCAATGGGCTAAGAAGGAAACTCCCCCTCCCTTAATTTGCAAGGTGTGAGAACCATTATCCATGTGTTCACATGGCTTACACGACGACTTGAATGCACAACAGTGAGATGCATTTATATGAGTTTGTGTGAGGTTAAGCATACACATTGAAGTATGTGTGAAACAAAATTTGATGGTGTAGTGGCTATAGTCTTGAAGTCCTCCCCCATGGAATTGGGGTCAGGTGTTTTCACTTTGAGGTTTTATCAATTTGAATTGCACTCTTGTTGTTACACCTTCTATTACACTTGTTGTTACACTTGATGTTACACTTGCTATTACACTTGTGATAAAAATTGTGAGTGGTGGTTTATGTGTCTTGTTGGTTGGGAAAGCATGGATCCCTCTTGGAGCGATGTTAAACACATTCTCAGACAACACGAGGAAATGGTCGAAGTCAAAAGTTTGGGCCTTCAACGAGTTTCGAGTAAATTAGGGGATCTAGATAAGATCATTGCCATTCTTTTTCAACGCATAGATGACCTGGAGATGGAATGTCAACGATTAAGATCACTAGTTTTTCCTTAGAATTCCTAGTCAACCTCAATTAACTAATCATTTGTAGTTTCATGCCTTGGAATATCAGAAGACGAGCAGATGGATTGGGATATTGTTCCAATGGACGTCAAGAAAAATGGTCCTTCTCGTGGGAGAGAGCAAGAAGTTCCAGACAATGAATATTCCCAAGTTATACTTTCGTTGGGACAGTATTAAAAGACATTTGCAGGCAAACTGCATGGACTTATTATGGGCAGGTTTATCTAATTATCAACATGTTAGCAGTAGGGGAATGTATAGGTAGTGAGCCAAATTTTGTAAACATTTTTTTAATTGTTGATTCGCTTCAGTGCAATCCTTGTGTAATAGAAAGTTTCAGTTCCTATTAAAAAAACAAAACATTTGTACAACAACATCGGTTTACTTAAAATCAAGGATTTTATGCACAACCAATTAAAACTATGCACAACAACATACAATTTCTCAAAACTCATCGTAACCAAACAAGAGATTAATCCCATAACTAAAAATAATAAACGAAGATAATTTACTTCTGTTTTAACCAAATGTGAAACCGGTTGTAGGGGATGAACATTCCATCTTGTTAGACACGTAATCCTTGATATTGTGTTAGTTGCATCAATATCATTGTAAATATCATACGAAGAGTTTAGGTGATAGGAAGAGTCACCTGTTAGGGAAGACCAATAGTCACTAGTTTGTATAATTATTGAGTTTCATGTTAATGAAATCACACAAGTGTGGAGTTACGTTTTCTTACATTTTCTTTCATACCTAGTCTGATAGTGGTATCAGAGCTGAGATAATTCCACGATTTCATTCCCTGGCATTCCCCCACTAGCATGCAAAAATTCCTTTGTCTTTCCCTCTACCCTCTAGCACTCTGGTTGATTTGAGTCTGCTAACCCTCCACCATTTAGCTCAGCCATATCTAGGGTTTCTCCTCACACAAAACCTAATATGTTGATTCCACTTTGCATGCCTCTCTCCATGGTTAACACACCCTTGTTATTCCATCATGTCCCTTGCCCGTCGGTTTTTCTAACACTCCAAGGTTCTGGCATGATTTTCTAATTCCTTTGTTTTAGTGACTCACTTTTCCCGTAGACTAGCCACGAACTGTAAGGTCATCCACTACCCATGAAATACTACAAAACTTGTGCTACAGTCGTTTATTGAAACGTTGATCGAATTTTTTATTACTGAAAACCCCATGTTTTTGGCTAGAGTGGGGTCAACCTCCTCGAAAGCATTGTTGTGGGGATTCCCTAGTCACTTAGAAATGGTGCGAGCACCAGTTGAAGCTTGTTCAGTTGGAATCAAGCACAACAACATGATTGATGGATCCATGTCAATTTTCTGCTAACTCTTTTTTGATGCCACAAATTTTATGCTAACTCTTTTTCATTCACAATTTAAAACGTTCCATATAAAAAAAGATTTCTATAGTTCAAATTTTCTATTGGTGCTTCAAAATTGTTGAAACCCTCTCCCTGCAAGCAAACCACCCATCCAACGACCAAAGAAGCATTGTATTATTTATGGTACAATAAGATGCCTTCTCTCATCTCCATTGTCAGCATGGTGCTAACTTGAAAACGTAAGTATAGAGAATGGTACAAATAGATCAAAAGCACATTGATCTTGAATAACCCCTGTGTTATCACTCCAAGAAACTCTTTGGGGTTGTAAACCAAAGATGCTTGGTAACTTATAAAATGAATGGATTTATGCTTA
>CBVK0101857898.1:0-21127 GCA_900067695.1 Picea abies | reverse complement strand
ATTAACTACCAAGTTGTCAAGATGGATCAATGTGTGAAAGATGAAGAAGATCGAATGCAAATGCATGGAAAGAAAAAAATCTAACAATCATCAACATAAAAATGCTCTGAGCAAAAAATGGTGGAAGCATAAAAAGGTTGGACAAGTGCTCCATGAAAAATAAGCAAACACCAAAGCTGTCAAGATGTTTGAATGTTCTAAAACTAAAGAAGATTTGATTCAAATTCCCAAAAAAAGAAAAAATATGACAATGATCAACAGAAGTGCTCCAAGTAAAAAATGGTGCCAATGTAAAATATAAATAAGTGCAAATTGAAAAAGAAGAAAACACCAAAGTGTTAATATGGTTGAATGTGTCGAAGCTAAAGAAGACATAATGTAGATGCGTGCAAAGGAAAAAAATTATCGATCAACATAATTGATAACAATAGAATGAAGTGCCAACATAAGAGGTTGGAGAAAGTGCTTCATGAATGAAGCAAACACCAATAATTTTCATCGAGAAATTCCATCAATGTGACAGTTGTGTCACTCAAAGAAAGAAAAAAGTGACCAATTCCATATTGTCTCAAATGGAGCATCAATATTATAATGATGAAACACATCTTTAAATATTGGCATGCCAATGAGTCCGTGAGCTTTGACATTTTTATTATTCCACTTAGGGGATCCAAAGGTGTAATTTTTGTTCCCAAAGTAATCTTGAACAACCCCTTACTTCTCAACAAGGATTCCATGTAGGATTTCCATAACTTATAAAGGATAAAGGATAAATTATCCTATTAAGGTCCACACAAATCAACTTGGTTTGTCAAATATGTGTTAAGCCCCTTTGATGACAAAGGGAAACCTACTTCAGGAGTTCAAACACCTTCCCTCTTGCACACACATAAGAAAATTGTGTCTACATGGTTTGAAATTGGGTTGTTTGCATCACAATACCTCATCCCAACCAACAAGTTGCATTGGTTAGGTGGATTTCATTCCGAATGGCCACAATGAAAAACATTAATTAAATGGACATAAAAACAAAAAGTTATTGCACCATTACAAACTATGTGAAAGATAGTGAGCTTTGAAAAAATGACACTATAAAATGTGCACGAATGACCAAAATATACCCTTCATAAGTTACAAAAGAAGGATCCCGCAGGGGAGTAGACTGATTGGCAAGTGCCATGTAAATGGAAGGAAATGTAAAAAGGAGGTCTCAACTACAAAGCATTATCATGGAAATGTTGACTACATAGGATGATGTGGAACAAATGATGTAGTGTTGACATGGAAATGTTGATGTGGTAGAGAGATGCCATGTCACAAGGGTGACATGGATATTGAGATGGCAATGTTGATGTGGCATTGTATGTGTGTTGGGTGTGACATGGTAGGTAGGGTTACATGGCAATATTTGATCTAACATTGTGGTTGCATGTTAGGTTCCATAGGGTAAAGGTTGGCATGTGGTAGTTTATCTAAGGTGATAGGTAGCATCGATTGTTGGAGATGGTTGTTACTCCTAGGGTGCTACTTGAGGGAAGAGACAATGTGACAAAATAACAGTGGGAAAGGGTCATTATAGGGCACACTCCCCAAGAAGAAGTGTCATTTTCAAAGGAGATGACAACAATAGGTGTTATATGTTAGAAGTGTAATGTGCATAGGGCATTGTTTCCAAAATAATGACACCCTTGTGGATGTGTACCCCAAGAAGGTGGCACAAGAAAAACCTCCAACCATGGAGAAAGTGACACTAGATACAAAAACAAGGGTCGGATGAGTCACAACAATGAAAGCATGCACAATGAATCATGCAACAAAACGAGTCTGTGTCCCAAAAAAAGGGGGGCAACTATGAAGTGTGAGGCTACTAGAACATGTAGAGAGGTTTCCCAAACAAAGAAGGGAGTGTTAGTAAGTATAAATCCCTTGCAAAATATAGAAGCCATGCCAAAGTGCCACCATTGAAACCATCAAAATCTAAAAAACCAAGAGAATGATGGAAACAGGTAAGAATGCACCAAAAATAAGTATTAAATCAAAAGTTATAAATGAAAGTTTTTACTCCATTCAAAACAGAGGATTATGATGGACTAGAGAAAAATTTTCATATCTTAGGCAAATAGAGGCCTTTTTGAGTGGAATGAAAGACAAATACAACTAAAAGAAATGTTCCATAAATAATGAAATGATCTAATTTTCTTCATGATGCATGGATTTGGCTAAAACTAAACAACAAGGTTGGATGTTCAAGAGTTGATAAAGAGAGATCCATAAGTCTAATTTTAGATCTTGAAGAGGGATTTTTTTCTCCAAAGAAAAAATGTAATATCTATTCATAGCTAAATGGATAATTACATTCTTTAGGTTCCCTTGGCTCTTTGTCAAAAAAAACTTGTTCATAATCATTGTCTTCTCAAACTCCAGATTGACTACTATATATATGAAGGAAATAAAAGTCCCTCAATTTACAAAAAGACTTCTTAACATATATTCTCTTGAACGTTCAGTCTAGATACTAGACTTAATAGATAAACAAATATTAAAAAACATATTCTCTATTACTAGATCAAGAAAAATATAGGCAAGATAGTAACAACTTTTCAACAACCACTTCATGTCACTTATTGAGTAGTCTTTCATAGAACTACGTCTAGTGGTTCTTCCAACATCAAGAGGCTAACTTCAACTTGTTGACCCTCCTTGGAGAGTCCATCTGCTACTATATTGAGTTCTCTAATTATATGGATATATGAAATATCTTGAAAAATCCAAGAGACCGATTTTAGATGATCTACTAGTGGTCTAAGAGTCACATTCTGAATCTGACTATCACATCTCATCTAGTTGATAAGAAGTGAAGAATCCACCAAACTTGTAAATGATTAACCCTTTCTCTATTGCTAGTTTTAAGAGACTTCTTAAAGATAGGAATTTAGTTGCATTATTTCTTATGGACCCAGGCCTACTTTGAATTTAATGAAATGATTATTAGAAAAAAATAAAATCATACCAGCACTACAAAAATTTTGTGGACCCTATTTGGCTCCATCAAAGAAGCCCCCTGGATACGATTTTTCAATCACTAATTCTCTTATTTGTCTTGGGACTTTTACCTTCACCTCCATCATGCAACCTTGGAATAAACCATACACTTGTGACAATATTGTAGTTGTTGCAAGATACCTTTATATTTGAACAAAATACGGGTTAACCTTGCAAGTTCTATGATACCATGTAGGATTTCAAAGGTGGGAAACTCACATGGATGAACACTAAAGAGAAATGATTCACATAGATTAAAGATCAAGACATTATAATTTATGTGGTAAAATCCTTAGAGAGAGAGACATCCATGGAGCAACAAAAAGATTGCATCATGGATCATTTTAAGGATGGAAATTTATATTAAAATGTAGAAACCTAGGCTAATCTTACTATTCCTTAATATGCAAAATATAAAATGGTTGGCGATAGTTTGGTAAAAATATTCAAATTTCTAAGGATTTTATATAGCTTCTATAAAATTTTGGCAATTTTTAAGGTAAAATAATTTTATTCTATGGAATTTGGGCGAATTTTTTTTAGAAAAAATGGAATTTGTCGAATCCTTTTTTGGTAAAAACCATGGAAAATCAGCTCATTTGCTAAATTTCCCCCCTAAAATCATCTATGGATTGCATTACTGTGAATAAAAGATACATTTGATACATCACTATACACTACTCTCCATTATATGGACAAGTGATCCTCCATGATCTTTAAATAAGGATCATGGACCAATGAGGTGAAAGGACATAGACCAAGCGTCGATGCAATTGAGAATAAAAGGGTTGTCCGATCACCTACGCATAAGATAGAATGATGGTTGTTGGATAACTAAAATACACAAGTACACTAACGAAACACATTAAAAGCACATATGACTAGTACATTAGACCAAGTTGGTCTTAAAGCAATTCTGCAATGTCTAGTATCCTAAGAACACTACTATTATAACTTCACAAGTGACTTAAAACAATAATAGGAAATACAATATGACCGAATACCAAATCACATATAAGGAGCTAAGGGACAAAAGTAGTGGGAACACTTACATACCCAAGGGTTGATCACACCTACAAATCAAGATTAATGGGGAGAACTTCTTCAAAAAAAATTGTTCACTATGCTATTTCCAAAATGATAAGTTATAAAAAGAGGGGAAATCGACCTTATTTATAAAAAAGAGAGAGAAACCCTAAGTAAATCCTAAGTTTCTAATAAAAGTGATTATGACTTTGTAACATAAAATGGCCCTTTACAATGATTGAAACTGATAACGCAAAGACCAAACACTAGAATATTATTACAAAATTATGAGATTAAAAGCACAAAGTGTAAAGTGTAATAAAGTTGTTGTGGTTAGGTAAACAACAACTTTCTTGATTATTTGTTCTCCAATTTTTGTAACCAAGTTCAATCTTGGCATTGTTCCTTGAATGGAGCATTTTGTTGTTTACTTTGCATAGTTGGTCTTTTTTTCCACATGAGTTGCAAGAAGTAGAATTGTTGAAGATTGTATGTTGTATCCTAAAGGATTCTTGTGCAAATTTGTCGAAGAGTCTTTATTGTTATAGTTCGTATGGGCCTTTTTTCCATCTTTGTAGTGAAATAATAAGCATCTAAGAGAGTGTTATTGTTAGTAATTCCATATTTGTTGGATATAACAATGTAAATTGTAGTGATACTTAAATATCTTGTTGTCTTAAAACTCATGAAATCGATTCTTCCAAGAGGTTGCAAAACTCATTTTGTGTCATCTCAAATTGATGGATCTCAATGTTGGTGCAATTCTTGCAACTTAATGAATTGGGTGTTACAATATTAATTCAATGGGTAATATCGTTGCATAGAGACTCCACAAATTTTAGCCATGTTTTGATGGATTTGCCTTTTTCCTCACTTAATATACTATGTGATGCCCACCAACAAAATGTTGTCAATGCAATCTTCAGTGTAGTGAAGACAATATTTCTCTAGTTTGAGAAACAATTTATTATGAAATATGCTTTGACTTGTTGGAGGCATCAATATGAGGTTTTTCATTGATATTTCTCTTGAACAATGAAATGTCAAGATTTACTTGTACCTTGAATGTAGTGTGTATGCATCAAAATTCACTTATGGATGTTGAAGGTAGAGAATGGGTGTCAATCTCTTCAATGTTTTATTAAATTGATCTATATTTCTTATCGTTGTCTCTATAGGAAATCATGAATGACAAAATGAATGGATGTGCATGTATCTATGTTACTAGTGGTGTTTGGGTTGGTGTTGGTCACCATTTAAGACTATGATGTATGTTGAGGAAGATATAATGAGGAGTTGTTTGATGTTCTTAACACTTCTTATACTTAAATATCATCTAGACAAACATCCAAGATTTTGCTTCTTTAATTATTTTATTACCACCAATCTAGATCCCAAGAAAATTCAAGGGACAACCATAAGCTTAAGAAAGCCTCAAGTTATGGTTGAGGTGATTTATGTAATAATAAGAAATAAAAATAGAATCATGCTAGAAGCAAAGAGAGATGCCAACCCACAAAACAAAAAAACATTATAATATTCAATGTAATGAATATGTTAGACCTCTAAGGAATGTTGTATGCTTAAGTTAGCTTAAGAAATTCACTAATAGACTTATTGAAGGGTTGAGACTCATGCTTATAGTTATTATTATAAATAAATAAATAATAGGGAAAACAACTAGGTCCCCTTGTAGTCTAGTTATAATTGATTGGAGAAGGGAAGAGCACATTACTTAGACACTACATAGGGGTTTGTTCTTTTGCCTCTGTTTGGAACATAGTTGTGTTATGTGATGTCGAGTTCTATATGTTCAATGCATGTTGCATTTGCATGTGTTTAATGTGAAGTCTATGTTGAAATGCCTTTGCATGACGCCATTCTTTGTGTGATCACAATGTGCTTACGTATTACAATGATAATGCTTGTTGTCATAATTATAATATTGTTTGTCATGTCACATAGACTAAGACTAAACGAAATCTGTGAAGTTCATATTCTTTCACTGACCTAGAAGTCAAGCTTATGCTAAAAAGTTTACGTTGTTAAATTTTAACTCTTTTTTTTTTTTTTAATTAAATTTTGTAAATTTGAAACCTTCCTTATATCTAATTTTTAAGATCATAAAATGGTTAATTTAAAATGAAATGATTCAAAACACTTACTTTCTCTTCTTTAGTACTTCTCTTCATCAATTAGTTTATTGCTATCTTTTACATACTTGTGCCCTATACTTATTTGTAATATAACTTTTTTGATTGTTTGCCCTATACTTGTGCCCTATACGCATTTTACACACTAATACCATATAATTATTTGTAATGCAACATTTTTTTTAATGTTTATCACTAATTGTGTCCTATAATTATTTGTAATACAACCATTTTGATTGTTTCCCCTTTTTGATGTATAATTATTTGTAATGCAACATTTTTTTTTATGTTTATCACTAATTGTGTCCTATAGTTATTTGTAATACAACCATTTTGATTGTTTCCCCTTTTTATGTATCACTCATTGTTACTTAAAAATCAATCATTATTGCTTAGAAATCAATCCCTCATTATTGTATATGCACTCGGTCATTATTATATATGAATTGTGATTTTCCTCGAGACAACTTAAACAACAAAGCATAAATTAGTCCACTACTTACAATAAAAGGTTATATCGTCATTTTGTATTTTATTTTAAATTTGCTTTGTTATATATTAATTTAAAATTGAAAAGTAATTTAATTTAGAAAAAAAAATAATTGAAAAGTAATTTAATAAAATGTAAAATTAATTGAAAACTAATTTAATAATGTAGTGGAGAAAAAGCCGCTCTCATTGTCATTTTCTACATAGGTTTAAAAAGTCACTTTCATTCATTGTCATATTTCAAAAAACACTTCCCTTTAGTTGACTTCCAAGCATGAAAGTCCACTTGAAATGAAAAAGAGGAAACATAAATCAAAACTCTCACTTCATTAAAAAAAATTTTTGGAAATGAATGGTTATAAATGTAATTATCTATTCAAACTCCCTTAAAAAAATTTATTTAACATATTTTAAATATAAATAAATAAAAATAAAAAATTTAATTTTAAATTATAATATTTTTAATTAAAAAGTATTATTATATAAATAAATAAAAATAAAAAAATTAATTTTTAATTATAATATTTTTAATTAAAAAGTATTATTCTTAATATTTTTAGATAAGTAAACAAAATATTTTTTATTTATAAAGTGATAATATTTTTTTTCCTTGGAAAAAAAGCGTAATTTTATTACATTATGATGAACAAAATTACATTTTGTATATATACCTCTTGGTGTATTTTGTTACATTGAAGTCTTTAGCTGGATGCTATCTTTTGCATTTCATGATTGCTTCTGCAATTTGTTACTTCCACAAAAATTATGTTTCTTTGGATATTCTGGAACATGTACTACTGTATGTGCTTCAGCTGATCCTCTTTTAGTACTGTTTGCATATATTATGCATGAACAAAATATAAAAAACTTTGTTGCTGAAAATTGTTTAATCCAAAAATGGTCTATGCAAATATTCATTTGCTTGTTCATTGTAATGTTCAATTATTTTCCATTGGCCCATAGCCAAATTAAGCCCCTCTTTCAACCATTGGTCCGCTTCTTTATTGTTTTCCTTGTAGACATGTTGACAAAAAAAGGTGTCAAAAGAGGTCTGCAAACGAGTAATGGCTTCCACCAAGGCAACGAGTCTTGTGTTTAAGCATCTTTGGGTGCCTTTTATCCAGTTTATGACGTTTAAAGAGTCCCCATAAACTTTTAAAGACAGACAACCTTTTTCAATGGCGAAATCAATGAGTAGTTTAAGGCTCATAAGTTCTGCATAGTTGTTTGTTCTTGGCCCAAAACCAAAGTTCATAATGAAGTAGTGCAAAACTGAAAGAAAGAGGAGTCCACCTCCTCCACAAATGTTTTGTTGAGAAGCTCCGTCGAAAAATCCCCAGGGGGAGGAACTGTCAATCATGACCTCTTGAGGCTGCCTAGGAGAGGGTCTAGGACTCTGTGAGAGGAAGGAAGGCAGAAGGGCAACACTTTTGCTTGTTGTGATCTTAGGAGAAGGTGGGGTACCTTTGAAGATAAAGGAATTCCGAGCGAGCCAAACGCCTCAGATGACCAATAAAGGAAGGGCTCTTAATTGTTTGAAGGCTCTTGTTTTCCACCAAGTAATCCAGGAGTGATCCAAATTCTTTCCTCCCCAAACACAGTGTTGATCTAACAATCTAGACGTTTCCTTCCAAACTTTGTTGATAACTACAATTTAGAAAGAGGTGTAAAATATTTTCTCCTTCGGATTTGAAAAGGGAGCACCAACTAGGGCCAACAAAGTTTCTCTTCTGGAGGTTATCCCAAGTTGGAACCCTATTTTGTAGTACATTCCACATAAAAAGTCTTGTTTTTTTCAGAGTTTTAACCTTCCACAGTTTTTTGCACCACCAAACAGACTCTCGGGAGCCTTTAGATAAACCAATTTTGGCGAATAAATCCCTAAGAGGGCCGGATCCCAGATTAATTCATCTTTGTTGTCCGTGAGTCTAATTTGTGAGGATTTTAGACTGTAAATGTAACTTTCCAGTTCAAGTTTTTCTTCTTCATTAAGGCCCAGTTTGTTTGCATCCATCCATCCCTGTGACCGTAAGGTGGAGCGGTTAGGATCCACCAGATTGTTTAAATGAGTGGAACTCAAGGAATGCAAATGTTGTATTAGCTGCTCAGAAAGTATGTGTTTGCCTTCACTCCTTGGACAAGGGTCTTTCCCTATTTTGAACTGGTGACCATTACCGAGTTTCCAAGCTAAACCGTTTTCAATGAGTGGAAAGGTGTTTAGAATGGCTTTCTAGATCACTGAGGCCCCCTTTTTGGATTTTTGTTGACTTCTTATCTAAAACTCCAGAGGGACTGGTTCTATATATTTTTGGATGATGACCTTTGTCTAGAGGATGGTGGAGTTTAGAATGTGCCATCCTCCCTTGGGCGCCAGTGCTTTGGAAAAGAGAAAGATATTATTCATACCCCATCCTCCCATTGCCTTTGGGGCAACAATTATATTCCAGCAGACCCAGGGAATTACATGAACTTCCTTTTTTCCAATCCAAAGGAATTTTGAGGTGAATTTTGATTCCAGAGAAGGTGCATGTAGTCTTTGCATGCGTGATTGCTCTATTGAGTCCTTCTGCTACTAGGAGGAAGAGAAGTGGTGACAAGGGACACCCTTGTCCGAGTCCTCTTTCTGAGGTAAATAAAGGAGAAGTCGGGCCATTTATAAGGACCACAAAGGAGGCCGTAGTAAGGCAGTTCATAACCCAATTAATGAAAGGAACATCAAACCCTGGATGAGTAAGTAGTAATCGGATGTACATCCAACTTACTCTATCATATGCTTTTGAGAGATCGATCTTTAACACTACTCCTTTTAGACTTCTTGTCTTCATACTGTGAAGTCCTTCTTGTGCTATACCTATGGCTTCATGGATTTGTCTTCCTTCCAGAAAGCCAAATTGTTGTTCCGAAATATTTTTAGATAGGATTCTTTTAATCCTTCTAGCAATTACTTTAGAGACAATTTTGTAGGCGCAATTACAAAGAGAGATTGGTCTGAAATTGTCCAGAGTCTCCGGGTTATCCGTCTTTGGGATAAGTGCAAGGAATGTTGAGTTAAGGCTCTTAGGGATTTGGCCTGAAGTTCTTGTGTCCTCAATCATCTTCAACAAATCAGGTCTTACAATATCATAACAACCCAGGAAGAATTCAATAGTCCAACCATTTGGGCCTGGGCTTTTATCTTTTTGGAAACTATGAAGCACTTCTAGGAGCTCTTTTTCTCTAACTTCTTCCATCAGGAGCCGATTATCTGCTTCTTCAACAAATTTGGGAAAAAATTGTGCCACTTGGACTACTTCTTCTATAGAAACTTGGGCTTCTGCTTTGAAGAGATTTTGAAAATAATTTTTCCCCAATTTTGACATTCCTTCAAAAGTTGTTTCCAAATTTCCTGCCGGGTCCTTCAATTGCCAAATAGTATTGATGTTTTTTCTTCCTTTGGCGAAAGCTTGGAAGAACTTTGTGTTTTCGTCTCCACTGTCCAGCCATATAGCTCTACTTTTTAATCTCTAAGATTCTTCCTTCTCCTTGAGTAGTTTGTTCCTCCTTTTCTCCAGATGAAGTAGTTTGATTTTTGACTCTGATGAGGCCAAAACCCCCCCCTCTTCTTCCAGGAATCTTTGTAATTCATATTCGATTTCTTTTAATTCCTTGTCCTCATTTTTCCTTTTTTGGAAGGCCCAGGGTTTTACCACATCTTTGATTCTTTTTAGATTTTCTGTAAACTGGACAATTGTCGATTGGGGTAGATCCTGTCTGAAGGGGATCCAATGTTCCTTTATCAGTTCTAAGAAAGAATCATCTTCAAGCCAAGTTTTGTTAAATTTCAAGGGACTAGCTGGCTTCTTAGAACCCTGTCTGAATTCCAAGAAAATTGGATAGTGATCTGACAAGCCTCCAAAGCCAATCCACTGCTTAAAGGTTAAATGTTTGTCCAAAAGACAGCCGATTATCAGGAATCGGTCCAGTCTTTTTGCAACGCCTTCGACTCCTATCTTGTTGTTTTTCCAGGTAGGTTTGAGGAGTATAGGGTCAAAATCCGTTAAACTGTACTCCGCAATTTTTTGATAGAAAAAATCTGCTAGAGGGTCGGGCCTAATGCTATCCCCTTAGACTTCTGAAGGTCCCATGGAGAGGTTTAAATCTCCCCCCTAAAATTAATAGCTCTTTGAAGAAAGACTTTGAGAGAAGAGAGTCCCAAAAAGGTTTTTTGTTCTGATAGGGATCGTAAATTTTTAGGATATGTATGACATCCTTGAGATCCGGGGCCAAACCGAGATCCCGAGTCCAGAATCCAAGCCCCAAGTGTTAATGACTTGAATGTTATGTGAGTTCCAACCTATAGCTAATCCTCCAGATCTACCCATAGCATCCACTGTAATAAACTTCCACCCCGGTAGGAGTAGTTCCAGGCTGAACTTTACCTCTTCACCTACTCCCATCGTTTCCTGTAGGAGTAACACATTTGGGTGTTCTGTAGCGATCACCCTTTTTAGGGCAGGTTTTTTTAGGGCACCCACCAAACCCCTACAATTGAAAGACACAATCTTCATCCCAGAACCCTGCCTCGAGGCCTCGATGCTCTAAGTGCCCATTCGATAGATTGTTGTTTTTCAGCCAGAAGGTCTATCCTGGCCTTTGATTGAGCTTTTGAAAACATGGACTTTCTCCCACGTCCTCCCCTATCCAGGGAGGGGATTTCCTCCTTTCCCAATCCTCCTGTCGATAGTGCTCTTTTTTGTGATCTTAGGTAATAGCGAGAAGAAGAAGATTCATTTGACAGGGAGGAGGAAGAGGAGGCTTCTTCTGTAATACAAAGACACTTGGGGGGGGTCCGGGAGGGAAGTTTCCTTGTTGCTAACTGAGAAAGACTCGGGAAAAGTCGGGGAGACATTGTTTATAGACAGGTTTTTTAGAGCCTCCAACCACTCATTGCCCTCTAATGTCAATTTTTTAATTAAAACTGTAATAGGAGGAGAGGAAAGAAGAGGATTACCCAAGACCAGAGTCCTTTAGCTTCCTGTATCCAGAGTAGTGAGGCTTGTTTTCTCAATTCCTTCCTTCACAAATATTTCAGTCGATGGAGAGAAATCCTTATGTTCTTTGTCCTTTGTGACTTCTGTGGAGAGTGTTAGTACTGTTGTAAGGGATGCTGCCTTTTCTGCGCTAGAATCTTGTCTGTTGTTGTTAGCTTGAGTCATAGGCTTTAGTTTTTCTTTGTAAAAAGAGCTCCTTTTGTTCTTAAGGGAAGATGGCAGTTTGCCACCAGATGCCCATACTGGTGGCATCGTCGACATCTAAAGGGGACATTTTCATAGTCCAGTAATTGAGTGTGTGTGAAACTCCCCCAACTTAAGTCGATTTCCTCTCCAAGCCCTTCTCTGATGTTTAAATTAACTAAAATCCTTGCAATTTTTCTTTGTTTTGTTTCTTTGAAGGATAGGTCTGCTTCAAGGAAGTCATCCAGAAAATTCTTGATGGCTTTAAAGTAATCCAGGGACCAGAACTGTAGTGGAAGAGATGGGAGTCGTACCCAGACGGGGATTTTGTCTAGTTTCTCCCTGCTTGCATGGAAGAGGGGGCTCCAAGGCTTTAGCAGGAGGGGTGAAAAGTTAACGCTCCAATTTTTACCCAACACCCATTTAGCATGTTCTTGTTGGAGGAAATTGAAGGAAAACCAATTCCTTCTTAATTCAATAAACTCCAGGGCATAGACAAGGTGTTCTTCCCAAACTGACCAAGTCTAAGAAATAATGGTTTTGAGAGAAAAAAACCCTGCCACTGGCTCTCCCAAATAGAGTCTGATTCGACAACTGCACCACCTTTTTCATGCCTATCTCTTCCCCAAGCACTAGATTTCCAATTTTCCCTTTTGATTTGAGTCCTTTCCTTCTCTTCTTTAGTCGGGCACTGTGAAAACCCCTAGAATCCCAAGAGTCCTCTCGTCTAAAATATGAGGAAGAAACCCTTCTTTGTAGAAAACCCCTCTGTTCTTCAATGTTCAGAAGATCTAAAATAAAATCTTTAGAGGGGGAGTAAAACTCCTGAGAGGACGGTTGAAAAAACGTTGTGTTTCTGACGCCAAAACCTGAGACTTCACAGTGTTGTGCCCCTTTTGTTGAAAATACGCTACCTTCAAGTTTTGGGAAAGAAGAGGGGGATGAGCATAAAAAAAACCTTCCTCCTGAGAGATCCATTCAAGAGCAAGGTAATCTGGTGAACTAGGAGTGAAGGGGATGCTTCTAGCTGAGAGGATGGGGTCCAAAACCAAAAATTCCGAAAGAGTTTTGAAGCAGCCAACATACGAGTCTGTCCTGATCGGGGAGAAAGAGGAGGAAGGTTGCTTACTAGAAAAAGGGGATGGAGGCTTAGGAGAAGTGAGAAGAGCCTGGTTGAGCGGTAAAAATCGATATGTCAGAAGCCCCAGGCTTGGGTCAACCTTGCTTGAAGAGGAGGGAGGGGCCATGTGTTCTGGCTCCTTATCCATGGTTAAAAACCATCGATCCATGTCCACAAAGAAAACGAGAGGAGAATGATAGAGTCACGGTCATGACAGACTGCGACTACAGGTTAAGTGGAAGGCAAAAAACCACCCAAGCCTCCACAGGAGGAGAAAAAAAAAACAAAGAAAGAAGGGTTCTGGTCCATGCCGTGAAAGGGTGACCGGAGAATTGACCACAATCACGGGCCTTAGAGTGGAGAGAAACCACATAACCCATTTCTCCCTCCCGCCTAGCATGTATCAAGTTCATGCACATACTATACATGAAAACATTATTTTTGTATTAAACGATATTCATGTAATTATATCAACTATAAAAAGGACCACAAACTGGCATAAGTGCTACTGACTATTTGCGCGGAACAAACACATGTGAAAGGATAAATAACCCAAGATTTGCAACATCTATTTTAGACTGGGAAATCATGCAATTATTACCACAAAAACAAAATTTTGTCCCAACATTGGGATATGCAGGAAAGACAACCAAGAAGAGAGAAGCCATTGCTACACTCCAACAATTGATCTAACCTTGGGGTGTATATGGACATTTTTGTTCTCAACTCATACAACTTTTTGGATCTCCTTGTAGATATGTTTAGAGTAGTATTGATATCACATTTTGGTTCACTAGATCTCTCAATTTTCTTAACATAAGGACATTATTTGGTCAATTTAAAATGAAAAGGAGTGGATTTCGCTTCTAAATTTTCAAAAAAGGATCATATGGAAGTGTTACTACATGCATTTGGGTAGTCACTTATTATATCCTTGACCATATTGGGAGATATCGGTCAAGGGAGATATCAAAGTGTAAAATTTGGGTAGTCCTTCATTAACATAATGGGACAATGTGACATGACAAGGGTTTACCTTCAAGGGTGTCGTAAAAGAGATCCAGTTCATGGTGAACTACCATTGGCATATGATGTTTTTTGGAAGATGTCATGTTATAGCTAGCATGGTAAGGTGACTGCCCATTTTTATCTACCATCTACCTAAGATATCTTGGATCAGATAAGAGCTTGCATAAATTTTATACTAGTGGAATATCTATTGCATTTGAACTCGATCTTGAATCAAGACTTACAAAATCCTATGCATAATTACTCAATGTGTGTGCAAAGGTATGCTAAATTAAATCAAATAATAAAAAATATAAATAAAATATGGACTTATTCAAAAAGGAAAGGGAATACTTGGTAAACTTGAATGATACAGAAAGAAGAATTTGAAGAATTGACCATCTGAAATTATCACTCCCCCCCCTACATTTGAGCCAAAATCATAATCAAGAAGTTCAAAAAGCATGTAAGTTTCTAACTTCAAACAAACTTTTAAAGTTGTTTTTAAAGTAAACAACACACCTAGTTTGTGTCTACACACCAGCCTGTTTTTTTATAATAGATGCATTGATGCATTAGATTTTGATGTGCATTGAAGTAATTCTTACACTAAAACCTTTGCAAGAACTAATTGTATAGGTTCAAACTTATATTTTCTTTGAAAGTTGTTACTCCAATGTGTTTAGGGTAATATAGAACACCAATGTTCTTAAATACCACAACTGCATCATGATCCATTTTAAAAAAAAATAGACAATGCCTTTTTCATTAATGTGCTGAAAAACAAAGTGGAAAAAAGAGCTTAAATTTCATTTTGTAAAAGTGATTCAAACAAAACAAAAACCCTAATTCATTGTTGTGCTAAAATTTAGAAAGAAGACTTGTGAAAAAGAGATTTATCATGTAACATATTGGGTTGGACAAATTTTACCGAAGAGAAGAATCTGTAAGGGGCCACCATGGGTAGCATACAAATATGTAAAGGATAAATTTCAGGCATGTAACTTTATTCTCTCTATCTCATCAAAATTTTCCTCAATAAATTCAAAAATTCCTAGAAATTTTTTATACTCATATTTACCACTTGTTTCAACAAAATCCAAATGTTTCAGACTCACCTTCAACACTACAAACATTATCTTTGTTGTAGCTTCCCTTTTGTTTGATGTTTTGCAAATCCTATCAACAAGGGTTCGTTTTCTTTACTCTTTCACAACAATATTGTTTTAGGGGGCTTTGTGTATTTGTTGGAATCAATAATTATTTTGATGTAAATAATATTTTAAAGGATTGGGAACCCTCATTGCATTGGATTCTAAACCCTATCCCTACTATTTTTTTTAAAAATATTTTTGTTTTTTATGGTGTGAACTAAAAAGTAAATACTCATTCATGCATTTTTTAATATAAAGTGCACCAAAGCCCCTGGGGTGTAGAATAGTCGGTGATTGAGTGTACTGTTAAGGCACTCCATTATGTGAATTCATTGGTTCAAAACCCTCGAATAAATTTGTGTGTTGTGTGAGGGGCTATGATGGCATGCCTGGGGTTATAGTGGTAGCCGTCAGATAACATGACCGCATGTCATGTGAGTACGTGCTCGACTAGTTGTTGATTTCCCTTGTAAAATATATATATGTAAATATCGCATCACTTTGCCCCGTCATTTAAAAAAAATGTTTTTGAGTTTTTCATTATTCATTGTAGACTATATACATGCCAATGTGTATATATGTATAACACAAACTCAAATGCACACTAATTAAACCAAAAATAGTTTAAGGCTATAATTCTATATTTAGTTTGTGAAATATATTTCATAATTTGTATATTTGTTTATGAGGGTGTTTTATTGATAGAATATGGTTGATAGAAGATCAAGGGAAAAAAGTTACAACAACAAGCATGAGGCAATCACATTGCAAAAAGAGAACATGGAAATTTATTTCAATTTTTTATATAAAAGTTTAATATATTTGAATTATATATAGGTTTGACTGATGTGTATTAGTTAATGTGTTGTTGAAAAATATTGAGAAGCGGGGTGAATCAATATTTATTAGCAATTAGTATTTTTCAGTTTCTTAAGACTGAACAAATGAATTAAGATGCAAATCAAGACTTGAAGGAGAAACACTTGAAAACAAACTTTAGTTTATTACAATGACTTGTGAGGACACCAATCCTCTACAAAAACCAACTTACAAACAAGTTATAGGCTCCAAACTATCAAGAGGATGAGGATACCAATCCTCAGTAAGCACCAACTTCCAACTGTTCAAAAATTAATCAAAGAGATATGCCCTCATGGCGGGTTGTACCTAACTCAAACTCCACAAAAAAACAAAAATTGCATCTCAACCTGAAAATCGACCCATAGTTCAACCTCATTAAGACTGGAATTTGTCCTGCAAAAGTTCTATAATTTCAGCCTCCAAAAGTCTACAATTTTGGCCTCCAAATATATACAACTTACCCTCCAAAAATATGCAACTCAACCTCCAAAAGTTCTATAGTTAGGCCTCCAAAAGGTCTGTAATTTTGACCTCCAAAAGTATGCAATTTCGGCCTCCAAAGGTATGCAACTTATCCTCCAAAAAATTGTAAATCGGCCTCCAAACATCCTGCATTTTGACCTCCAAAATATTTGTAACTTGCCTATGACAATTCTGCCAAAAATAGACCTTAAACCCAACAAATAACCCCATAGAAATTCCTCGGTTTTCAATCTTTCTTCACTTGGTTCATGAGGTATGAACCCTGCTCTTCTAGCTCTCTTGAATAAATATGAATTGAATTGAGCAAGTATAACTTCTCCTCCTCATTCCTATATATAGTGTTTTTTACCCCAAAAATAAGGATGACTTGTCACCTTATCATTGGTTGGCCCGATTATTGGTTGTGGAGCTTGATTATATTCATGATTCAGATGTTTTTTTTAGTTGTTCTTGGACCCCATTCCCTAATGTGGGGTGTGGGGGGGGCTTGCGCCCCCACAACTGTCTCCAGGGTAGGGGGGTCTAGGGGGGGTGGAGACAATTTTTGTAGCCCCCCTCGCCCCCCTTGGTGGGGGATTCGTGGGTAGTGCCCATGAAACAAAATTTTGGGAAAATTTTCCTTGTAAAATATTGTAATTTCGTAGTCAATCTGGACCGTTCATTATAAGGTTTCAGATCTGACGGTAGAAGTTATTTTAGGGTTTTTTTCCCTAGAAGGCAACCCTCTCTTATGAGGGAATTGTATTTCAGTTGTTTATTATTGTAAATATTGTATTATGAGAGAGGATATTGTGAGAGAAGAAGAGGAAGTTACAGTGTGCATGTTGTAGGTTGTATCCCTTCATTTTGATGGATAATAAGAAGGAAGGACCTAGCAATTTCTCTGGTGGACGTATCCCACATTGGGTGAACCACATATATCTGTGTCTCTATTGTATTGTGTATCTTCTATTTTATTTCCACATTTGTTTTTATTTTATTTCTCAGTGATCATGTTTTTATAACAATATCTCGCAAGGTGGCATGCTAACAAGACTAACTCCCAGGGATATTTAGACCAACACATCTCTAAAGGTAGATAGACTATCATTCATTTTAGTATGATTCATATGAATACATTTAATTTCACTCATTCATTCAATTTCCCAGTCTCAAAGGGCCAATATGTGTTTTTTGAAATCAATAAAGTAACAGTCTCATGGCTTGTTAAACTCCCTACTTTTTTCTTCCAAGTTTTCTTCCCAATGATTAGTATTTTCAATGGAAGAATTCAAACTCACTTGGTTCCCTACAATTTCCCTTGAGCATCATTGTAGAATACTACCAACCTCTCACACATCACCAATGGTTGTAACTTAGTTGTGGTTGTGTTCCATTCTTTTTCTGACTTTGAGGATAAGGATGAGTGCACAAAGTTGGTAGACCTTTTAGATGCAATCCAAGGTATTAAAAACCCACTCTTGTTATGAAAACCCAGAACATGAATACTTTTGTAGAAAATAGATTCATGGAGTTTTGATCCTGACAACTCATGTGGCACATTGGCTAGGATAAAGGAATGTGCATGTGATTTCACTTCACTAAAATGTATGTGTTTTTTTCACTCCATGATTTTTTAGTGTATAAGAAAAATGTACACATTCCTTCTATCATCAAATAAAATTTGTATTGGCCCACCATCAAGCCTCATTCATCACATTCGTCCCTTGCTCCTCATTGCTAAGGAAACACATTATCACAGTTTGTAGATTACACTTTCCTAACATTGTGGATTTTAAATTCTCTCAAGAAATAGGCATTGAGTTCCAACTTTGTTGGTAGATTCACTCTCATTGGTAGTATTGGGAAACAAGTGGTTCAAGGTATGTGGCACAAACTTCATTTTTTATTCTCTACAATGATTTTTTTTTGCCAAATTTTGGTTTATTATTCATCCCTCTATTTTTTCTTCGGGATTTTGATGTCTTTTGAGAATCTTGTGAATCCATTTTAGGATGTCTTGTCACTCCCTTATCTTACTCTAATTATTCAATCTTCTTCACGTGTTCCTTTTTAAAATGGCCCATAATCTTGATCAACCTTGCACTCAAATAATGAGACGTGTTTCATAATATATGCTTGCTCTCAAATGAAGGGACATACTAAATAATTAAAAAACAATGTTATTGTTTTGAAAAAACATAGAGGGTATATGTCATTAAATTAGAAAGAATCAATACTGACTATTAACTAAGCCTAGATTGAAGAATCATGCGATACCTCATAGCATCATCAAATCCTTCCTTAGAGACTATTAATCATTGTCCTTGTTGATATCCACTGACATAAATTATAAAATAGCTTACTTCTTTCTTTTCATCCTAAAAAAATCTATAAATTGGTAACTAACATGTCCTTGGAATGGGTTGATTATATTGGTTTTCTCTTTAATATTGAAAAATTTCCATAGTAATATTATGTCAAAACCATCTCATTTCCAAGTTAGTTTAACTATTTTTAGGATGAATTCTATATTTTTATTAATCCATAAAAAGTGAAGGTTGAAATTCATAACATGTGGATCAAGCCATAAATTGATTACAAGTGGATTTTGTTTTGGACATAGAATATTGAAATGTATGGACAATATCTTATTCTCATGAATATTTTTCTTAAATATTTTTTCATTGGTGAGAAATGGATTTTGAAAACCCAAACCCCCATGTGTCAAATCTAAGAAATTTCACTACAAGGAGAACACCTTTTTGTGGAGGTTTTTACGGAACTTCCTTGAAAAATTTATCCCTTCTCTATTTATAGCAGAGGTGGGTGACCAAAGGTTTTTGCAGAGGTTTTTTAACCAGTGTGCCTTTAAGGTACATACACACTAGTGCACACCTAAACATAATACACTAATTCTTAAATTTTCAAATGCACCATCATATGTTATAAAAAAATAGCAAGCACCGATCAAAGCACACTGATGTTGTTGAATATTACGACCTGGTGCATATAACTGTCATCAGGTGCACCACAGTAGGGTAAATAAAAAAAATTACCAGACCGATTTTCATTGTGACACCTCATCTTTTTATTCCAAACTCTCAAGAAAGCAGTGGTGCTCACCCTCCTTTCATATATTCCATGTTTCTGGGTCTCTTCAACGAGTTGGATAGCTCCATTGGTAGATTCCACACATTTCCAAATTTTGGAAATTACTACGAATTTTCATTTCCTCTCAATGGCATAACCATGGATCCTCAAGACATAAGAGTCTAGGTAAATTGTTTATTGCCTTCCCATTTTCATTTTCATCGGATTAAAATTTGAATTTAGCTTGAAATTTGACCATTTTTTCAATTTTTTTTCCTGATTTTGCACGTTACGCATGTCTGATTTGATTCACCTTGATGTAGTGCATCTTGTGATAACTTCATAGTAAGCACCATAATTGGTGCATATAATCTACCGGTACATAACCAATGCATCATTTGAAACACCCCACACCCGATGTGTTAATAAAAGACAATGCGCACTAAACAACATGCCCATTCTTTTCGAACACAAATGGGGAAACCATTTTAAACAAATGTACTAGTGATATTAATAGAACTGCACTAAGACATATATTAACCGACTTGGCATAGTGGGGCATTTCCTTTGATTCCATGTAACTGATGCTCTATTCTTCCCAATGCACCGCTAAAAAAAATGTCAGTGTTCCAATAACATGATAGCACCGGGGTGTTCATAGTAACACATCGCACTGTTTAGTTTTCAATAAAGAAATATAACGTAGTGGTGCCCATAGGGCCAACAAAAGCATTGGTGCATTACACTAGAAGACACACCGCTAAAAAACATGATAGTGCTGTAGAAACTCTACAACACTTATGCTTTTGATTAGAGAAAGCACATTGTTGAGTTTACTTTCCATAAAATTTGGGGTGACGGTGCACTTATCTTAACCAAATGCATCAGTGTTGTTAAAATAATTGCACTGAGAAAATATTGAATGATGTGCCATAGCAAGGTGTCTTAATGGATGACCCGCTATCAGTTCTCTAAAAAATAGAACACACCATTGTTGACCAAAATTTGGTCATCCATATTTCCTGCTCTTGGATTTATAAAAAAAAAAATGATATCGGAAGATGAAAAATTTTGAACTATTATAAGTTCATTGTGTAGTCCTTAGTCTCAACTTCTCTATGCATTTTTCGGATCGGAAATACAAGTTCGTATGCTCAAGATATCCAAGTTTAAAGTTTAAATGGAAAATGGCGCCTCTTCCATGTGGAATAAAGCTAATTTCTCGGACACATATCCAAAATTTTTCATGCCCAAGACCCTTGTTTTCTTTTTGTGTTGGGTTCAAAAACCATGAACAACTTCTATGGCGTCTCTCACGAGTACCTGTCATGATTCTCCACTCTTCTTTTATCACCTCTTCCATACTTAGTCTCATTTTCAATTTTTTCCATTTCCCACACATTTTTCACCTATTTTCCTACACTTCGTTTTTTTTTTTTAAATTTACCCCCTCACATCCCTCACATTCCCATACTTAATTTTATTTTGGAGTTTTTCGGGGTCAAA
>CBVK0101857892.1:0-19628 GCA_900067695.1 Picea abies | reverse complement strand
ATATATATATATATATATATATATATATATATATATATAAACTTATTAAAAAATCATAACAAATATTTTTACATCAAATATATTTAAAGGTATAAATAAACATCATATAAATTATATTTAAGATATAGTTATAAATATAGATATAAATATAAATATATTTAAGATATAGTTATAAATATAGATATAAATATAAATATATTTAAGATATAAATAAACATCATATAAATTATATTTAAGATATAGATATAGATATAAATATATATTTTACAAATTTTAGGGTTATGTCACAAAACCAAAAATTCACCAAAAAAAACTCAAACCTTTTTTTTTCATACTTTTAGGGTTGTGCAATCAAATCAAGATTTTACCAACAAACTAAAACTCTCTTTTTCATAGAAAAGGTTTTAAACATATGAACCATAAGTAATCCATTTTTCTATATAAACCATAAGTAATTCATTTTTCTATGGAATAATTGCAGTAACATATTTCAGTACAGTGATTCAGATTTGGAGTTACACGATCATTGAAAATATTTAATATGTAAGATGAAGATGAACATTTTAAAATATTCATTTTCCACCCAAAAGAAAAATCCCACCATCTTTAAACAAAATAACCACCTTCAATTCACTTTAGTGTTTCCTTTCCCCTACTTCAAGAATATGCTAATATATTTCTACAATGCATAATTAATTTTAGTTTTTTATTTTGTCTTTGTTTCAGTTTTATATACTCAGTTTTTATTTTGTCTGTTTTTCAGTTTGCATAGTTTTATATACGCAGGATTATATAGTTTTAGTTTTATATACGTAGGATTGCATAGTTTTCAAATAGTTTCGTTTGAACGATTGCATTATATATGTTGGATTGCATAATTTGATTTTAATTTTATACACGTTTTCATTTTTAAATATATCTGGTTTTAAAATAGTTTTCAAGTAATTTTATGTTTCGTTTATATAGAAATTTTATGTTTTGTTTTTCAATAATTTTCAAAATAGTTTGTATTTAGTTTACATAATAGTTTAAAACGAAACCTATTTAATTATATTTGTAAGAAATATATAGTTTAAAACTATACATAACAGTTTAAACTATATAGTTTACACAATACTTTAAATTTTGTTTAAGCCTATTTCGTCCACATAATATTTTACACGTATTTAAACGAAGTATTTAAGTAATAGTTTTATATTTCGTTTAAATTATTTTTTTAAAATAGTTTAAATAATACTTCCGTGTAAATGTTATAGTGTTATATTTATAGTAATTATATGCATAAGAGGTTGATAGTTTATTTGCATAGTTTGCTTAAATAATAGTTTATTTGCATAGCTATCAAATGCGTTTATATTTATTTTTCAAATAGTTTTATATTTCGTTTTAAAATAATATTTAAATAGTTTTAATTTTTTTTAAATAATTTTCAAATAGTTTTAGTTTTTAAATAGTTTTATATTTTGTTTAAATAATAATTTAAAATGAAAACCATTTAAAATAGTTACGTATATGCATAGTTACTTTGGAAATGACATGATAAGTTCTTTTAATGCAAATATGACATAGGTTATTTCAAGATTGTACTTTTAATGTGCATATACCACTTTCGCTTTTATTTATGTTGTATGGATTATACTTATTATATTTAATTATTTTTTTGTTTTTTTCAACCAAGGTTATATATAACATGTATCTTTTAAAATTTAGTTTTGTTTTTCTCAACGGTTATCAAATATGACATAAGTTATTTCAAGATTTTATTTTTAATGTGCATATACCACTTTCACTTTTATTTATGTTGTATGGATTATACTTATGATATTTAATTATTTTTTTGTTTTTTTCAACCAAGGTTATCAGCGGCGCATGTGGGGGCTATCTTTCGGGAATATCTACTGCTCAGAAGATTATCCGAGCAGGTTATTTTTGGCTTACCTTGTTTCACGATTGCATTTACACCGTGAAACGATGTGAGAAGTGTTAGCTTTACACCAACAAAGCCCGCGCACCACCTGCTCTTCTCCAACCAGTCATCACTGCCGGCCCTTTTTGTAAATGGGGCATTGACTTCATGACTTGTAATCCCCCCTCTAGCAATGGTCACAAATACATTGTTGTCGTAGTCGATTACTTCACCAAATGGGCAGAAGATATGCCAACCTTCAACAACACCGCTGACACCGCAACGCGTTTTTTCTTTAACCATGTCATATCTCGCTTTGGAGTACCACTCCAACTGGTTTCCGATCACGGGAAACACTTCGAGAATGAGATTTTCGTCGAACTCTCATCTCGGTTAGGATTCTCCCACGAGTTTGCCTCACCATATTACCCTCAGTCTAACGGACAGGTCAAAGCAGTTAACAAGGTCCTCAAGACCATGTTACAACGCACAGTTAATAAACATAAGACCAATCGGCATCGCTATGGGATTACCGTACGACTGTGAAAACAGCTACTGGTTTCACACCATTTCATCTAGTCCATGGGGTTGAGGCCACTATTCCCATCGAGTGCGAAATTCCCACCCTACGCACCGCAATTGAGCTATTACCCGACACTGTTCCAATGGAGTAGCGCTTGCTGAACTTAGAGTCTCTGGATGAGGATCGTCGATCTTCATTACAGAACAATGAGGTAGCTAAAAAATGATCAAAGGCTACCTTTGATCGACATGTCAACCTTCGCTCATTTCGCGAAGGCGACCTCATCTTGACTTACGACATCGCTCATGATACCTTTGGCCATGGAAAATTCGAGTCACTATGGCATGGCCCATACATTATCCAACATTGCCTCACCAAAGGCGCATACATCCTGGCCTCTCCCGAAGGCCTCTTTCTCAAAGAACCCGTCAACAGGTTGCATTTAAAGAAATTTTATGCTTAAACGTAGTCATTCTACTTTAGGTTATTTCTTTTATAGTGTTTTTAATCTTTTTTCCATCCCTCACGTCTAAACTCTCATTTGTGCTATTGACAGATGCTTCCTCCACCGGCCTACCACATCGGTTATGCCGATGGCGCTAGCCGTTGGACATAAAATCTCGCTTCGGCCGCTTGGGCTCTCTACACCTCCTCACATGAAATGCTCCATTCGAGCGACATATGTTTGGGTTCAGCGACCAACAACCAAGCCGAATACACTGTCGTCATTGGCCTCCTAGCCGATGCCCAACATCATAGTATTCTTCACCTTAGCGTCTTTCTCGACTCTCAACTAGTCGTTCTCCAGCTCAACAATGTGTACCGTGTACGCGATCCTTGCCTCTTTCACAAATCCCTGCAGGTTAGACTGTTATCTCGACATTTTGATTCCATTACATTTACACATATTCCAAGACAATTGAATCAAATTACAGATAACCTAGCTAATATTGTGTTAGACTGGCATATATCACATCAAGCTACCTCTACACATACATAAACATTTCAACAACCTGTCATAGCATATATAGATTAGACATCATCAATACATTAACAAAACACATATAAACACCACATAGATCTCAAACCTGTATACTCATGTATATATAAAAAGGTCCACAGTGCCATCCAAATGTTTACATACAAAAATACAAGTATTCGTAGGCCAGTGAAGCACCTCGGTACAAAATGGGCTCACCAGCCTATATACAAAAATACATCAATACATAGAGCACCACTTAAGGTGCCTCTAGAGCACCACCACCTACCCCTCCCTCAGGCGGTGGTTGCCCACCCCCTACTGGTCCCTCCTGCCCCAGAGGTAGTCGTCTGGTCATCGCAGCACCAACCACTGCTGCCCGTCGTACCACGGCCCGCCATGGCGGTGGAATCCCCACACACTACTCCAGGATGTCCTCATCCTGGATGCGCGACCACATGCCTTCAGGCACGTCCCGTAACACCGCCTCCAGGCGACGACGTATGTCCTCAAAATCTACTTCGGCATCCGCCGGAGGAGCATGTGATGGCCCAGCACCAAGGTCATCAAACCGACGTCTCCTCGCTGCTCTCTCCGGATCAGCTGGTCGAGGCACGACGTCCTCACACCGACGTCTCTCTCCAACATGCGGACCTCCCCGCGGTGGTCTCTCCTGCTCCTGACGAGCCGACGCTCTCCGCAACTCCACCTCGCACCCGCGAGGTGCCACATCTGCACATACAAACAAGCAATAGATAGTATCAACATCTATATCATATACATATGTCATGCTATCTCAAACAAAAAACATATATATCAACATCATCAACATACCTCGATGGTCAAACACCTCCCCTGGAGGTAGCACCATGCCCGCATCGTCCCGGAAGTCAACCTCGGCATAGGGGTATTGTAATATCACCTGCGGCATCTGCCGCCATACCTGCGCTGCCTCAGCAGTAAAGAAGTGGCCTCTCTTGCCACCACCATGGCGAAGCAAAACAGTCGACCACCGCTTTAGTCGCAGCTCTCACGCCCCAGGCGCACCCAATAAAATCCTCGGGCGCAACATAGGCACCCTCTCCAAAAACCAGGCGACCAGGATGGACCTGAAGGCAAACTCTCCAGTATCCGTGGACCAACAGTGGTCCAGCTGCCCTACCATCCTGGCATGCAACGTAAGCCCCCAAGCGAAGTGCTCACTGGCCAACACTCTCTCCATCACAATCAGCTGGCCACCATTGATCCACTGCATCGCCAACGACCCATAAACTCTCACAATCATCGCTGCTATGCAACGATGTGCTAGGGCATCCATCGCCCCAATGCTCATGACAGTGCCAGACATAAAGTTCCACCCCGAACAGTATCTCCGGCCAACCGTCGCTAGTGGCACATCCCTTGGTAACACCGACTTCGCCGGTAGGGGCGTTCCCCGAAACGGGAGCCCAGTTAAAAAGTACACATCCTCCACTACAGTGAAGGCAATCTGCTCTCCCCGCACTATGAAGCAATGCAGGTCCAGATTCCACATCCGGATAAGAAACTGCAAGAGATACTCCTGCGCCCGTATCAATGGGCACTCAAAGAACTTCAGCAGCCCACAGGCTGCCAAAGTCACACGTACACCTGGCTTTTCAATAGCCACGACGTCTCGCAGCTGGGACCAGTCCCTCTCTCGCCAACCAACCGACATTGTGCACAATTCTCACCTGCAACCACATAAAACAGTCCTCAGTCAGCCAAATGGCCCATCAACAACATAAAAAAGATAAGTTTTACACCCGTCAACCTTGCCTTCAAGGTGCGGCTGTTTAACCCACAGGCATGCACACGTGCGTGCCTGTTCACTCCACAGGCATGCACTTATGCACGCCTGTTCACTACACAGGAGCGCTCTTAGGCACACCTGTCCATCCTCTAGGCGCGCATACATGCATGCCAGTCCAATATACAGTTGCACACACATGCGCAACTGTGCAGCCAATAGGCGCGCACATAGTGCGCACCCTTTACCCGCTTACCAGCGCCCCCATGCGTGCCTATCCGGTGGGCAGGCGTGCACGTGTGCGCACCTACTTTCTGATCGCCCACGCACGTGGGGCCTACACTCATCAAACCCTCTGTACAACCCCTGCTAAAAAAATGAAACCCTACTTCTATGAAGGATGATTAGACCACTAACCTGAAGCTCGTTGGTCCTCGATCGGATGCCTCATCCTCCCAGAATCTCCAAATCTCTTCTAAATACTTCTCGTCTAGTCACTATAGCAGCAAGTACAAATGAGGTGGCAATGTGGGTCCTACAGCTATATATAGGCCTTTTTGCCAAACTTTCATTCACCATTCCGGGAGTTCCGGGCGTCCATTTCTTGATCCGTCTTCAGCCACAGGATCAACATCCCGTCATCCACATCACGACAGTCCCTGGGCCTCTTTTCATCCTGAGCTCCCGAGACACCATTTTTCATACCCTGACCAGGTACGCATGCACATATTCAAAATTCTCAAATACATGCTCATATATTTGATTCTCTTCAGATATTGTTCACGTTAGGTATTTGGTTTTCATGTGTGCAGGTACTTGGTCATCATACATCAACACAACCCCTTCAGGTATATACTCAGCACTGGCATGTAGTCATTCCCTCTGAATCTCACTTACATTTCTAGTCACACCCTCAGACATTTGCCTCTAGGATCCCCATTTTCTGCTCTGTAGTACCAACACCTCCATTTGCATCTTCGGTACTATCACCCGGTAGTACTCTTACCCACATGAGTTGTCCCATTCATAGCACCCTTTTGTGCTTTTGACACTCATGCTGTTTTTCAAAACCCTTTAGGGATGGGAGTCCCGATAGTCTTACATCATGTCGCGAATTAGCTACATACTCCTTCTCCTCATTTTGCTAGCTTTCCCAATGGACTCCCATATTATCTCTTCATAGTTCTATTTTTGACTGCACCTCTGCAGTATCATAAATTCTCCATTTCATCCACAATCCGTTTGCCCATCTGCAAATTTCCCTTCATTTCACCTACCTCATACAGAAACCCACCCATGGGGCCCCCACCCTCCACCAATTCTCCAAGCAAATTGTGCCCTACCCGGGCCAACCATCTCACATTGGGGCACCCGTTTCTATATTTGTACACTTATCCCAAATTATTTTTTATTTATTGTACAAACGCCTTTGTTTCCAGCAATTACATTACCTTTTTGTCGTCACCTTTGGTGACCTTCTTCCCTTTTTGGCCAAACGCAACCCATGTCACCCTTGGTTGGGGAACTACTTATCATCCACCCTTGATGACATCGTCCATATCTTCAAAGTACCCCACATGCCACTTACCTCTGCCCTTTGAGTTTGTTCACCTTGTCTCGCCTCTGGCACAACTTATCCCCTGTCTTGTTGTCCCCCTGACACTCAACCTCGTTGACCAGTTGCGACCACTTTTATCTCAAATATACTCCAACCAAGGGCAGTCTTGAGTCTTCCTACATCTTGACTTCGCCCATGTACCTCCTCCACTTCCTAACCTCACATAGTAGATTTCACGAAGCCATTTTCTTCTGAGAGTCACGTCCCCCTTTTTGTCGACATCAACACAGTTTTCCAGAAGGGCGACATTATCTTGATTCTCATTACCCATCCAATGAGAGATCTCAGACGACATAGGGAGAACCACCATTGCTCCCTGCTGTCGTTGACCCCCATAACATTCGACGCCAACACTTTCTCATGTTACGGTGGGTCTTACTTTGCGACTATTAAAGTTAGTTCTTTTACTTGCCGAAGACCTCTGGACTTGGCTAGGCTATCAATGCCTACAGAATCCGTGATACTTCTTCCAGCTGTCACTACCTCCTCTTCAGAGTATGTTCATCCATAGAATTGTCTTCTGCCTTTATCACGACCACCCCCAAGGGTGCTGCAGTTGTCTACACCAACACTTCATTCCTCTTTTTGATTTACATGACATGAGCATGGGGCATGCCCGCTTCGTTTGTACATAGTTTATTTTTTACACACCTCATGGAAGGTTGGGTTCTATCGGTTCCTTTTTCCCTCCAACGGATCGCTATGGACGATCCCACTATTTCTCTCTCTTACAACAACACTCTCAGTAGAAGAAACATTGATGGATTTCGGCTATGCGTATGCTCCTAACCTCATCCATCAGGGGGCATCTGTTATCACTGAAATTTTGTCCGCAAATGGTTACAAGAATTTAGCATCATCAAACAGTTATGAAGTCATCCATGGACCTGAATTAACACAAAAACATTCATAAAGGGTAAAAAACTATACAAAATAGTGAAAAATTGAAGGGCGCTATGAAGACACTGGGCGCGCATGCACATGCGCAAAACAGAAACGCAATATTCGTGCACATGCGCACGATGCACGACTGTTGTCGCAAAAATCCACGCACCTGAGAAACGACGCATTTATGAGAGTGGTCGGCCTCCCACCCACTTCTGGTTCAGCTTCCAAGTTGATTTGACACTCAAATCTGGACTGGATTGGACTGGATGGCTGGTCAAAAACCTAGGAATGCCCTAATTAGCCACTTTACACACTACAAACTAGTTAAACAATAGCTCAAAGGAATGCTATAAAAAGGCCATGGATAGACTTCATTTTTTAAGGAATTTCATAGCAAAGTTATGCTTCCACTATTCTCTTGAGGACTCTTCTATCCTTGCCAAGAGTATACTTGCATCATTGCTTTGAGCAATCCATCTTACCCCTTGAGTGGATTAGCAAAGAATTCTTTCACCATTTTCATTTTCCTTTTCAAAGTTGTAAGAAGAGCTTACTTATGGGGGTCCAAGAGCCCTCCCTTGGAGGAAGAAGGGACTCATAGTCCCCTTGCTTCTCAGTGTTTTCTTTCACTAATATCAGCCTTATCATTGGTGACATGGGTCTCATTGTTTCTTTTGTCCTTATGTCCCTATGTTTATAAACTTAGATGTTGTTTTATTTCTTAGTTTAATTCTTAGTTGTTGTTTTATATTTCTTTTTCTAACCCTTTTCCTTGCAGTTGTCCTGCTCAACAAACCCAACTGATCTTGCAAGCACCTCTATTTTGCTCACTAAGGTGACGAAAGAGGCACACCAATCTGGTTGTAGATGAGGTGAAGCACTAGAACATAGCTATCTGTAATGAAAATGCATCATTGTCTGGAAAAATGGCTCTCCACAAGGATTTTTCTGCTGTAGTGGCCTCCATGACCACGATGAAGAGGTTTTAGTCCTTTGAATAATTGTTGAGCACACAAATCAAGGTAACAATTGACGAGGAGGATGCCAAGGCTATTCTCCCAAACAATTTTCCACCTAAACACAATAGTGCTATCTTTATCCCGAGTCAGGTACCTTCACAAAGTCTAGATGAAATGATTGCAGCATTGATAGCAGAAAAATAGAGAACCACCGAAGGTGATAGCCAACCAGAACTTGCATTCTATGCAAGAAACAACTGCGATATATCAACAAAAGACAAAGAGGAAATATAATGCCACCATTGCAAGAAGCTGGGTCATACAACTTGGAATTGTAGACAACGAACCAATTACGTTTTTAAGGGAAAGGTCAAACATAGATAACATATAACATGTATATCCATGATTGAAGATCCACTATACATTGACAGTGGTGAAAAACATACTGAAGAAAATGGATATACATTTTTGGAAGCCCACGCTTTGAAGACAGGAAGGGATCAATTAAAAACTCAATGAATTGTTTCCTAGTTAGTTCAAAATTTGTGGATCTAGGGAACGACCCCTAATTAGTTGAAGACACATGCATGTGGATTGCAGTCTACTAGTGAGGTTATGTGACATGCATATGGATTACATTCCAGTAATTAAATTCAGGAGATTCGTGATTCGGGAGTTCAGAGAGGTGGGATCTGGGAACTCGGGAATTCAACTCAACAACCACACCATTATGAGGGTAACTATGAGGTGGCTTGATGGAGATCAAGCTGATCTGGGAACTGTGTTCAAAGAAGAATATTCTAAAGGATGTTACCAATGTTTAGTGTTCAATTTATGTGATTTACATTCAATACATGTATTTGATTTCAGTTTGTTATTTTTTAACACTATATGCCTTTTGGGGGAGTATTAGAGATATAAGGATTATCATGTAATAAATTTACCTTAGTGACTTTAGTTTAAAATATTAGGGTTTTCATCTTTTAGGGATTTTGTCTCTCAAGCTCTTTATAAGAGTGAGGACCCTCATTATAATACTACACTGTTCAATAATAACATTGTTTAGTATTTACGACGATCATGTTTTTCAGTATCGTAACCATACCTAGGGTTTCTTCAATTCTCATAATGTTATGATGTGTCATAGATTTAACATATAAAGGGATTTTTTTTTTTTTTTTTTAAGGGATTTTTTTTTTTTTTTTTTTTATCAATTTATTAAAGTTGAATAAATATTTTGTTTAAGATCATTTTTTAAATTTTGAAAAAATGCGTTCCTAAATTTGAAAATGGATTTTTTAAACCTATTTGTGAAATTTCATTAACAGATTTGTTTTCAAATCACTTTGTTAAATATGCAAATATCATATCATCTTTTCTATAACACAATTCAATACATATTATATATTTCCTAATTATAAGTATCTTAAGAAATTTTACCTTTTTTTATTAATCTCGGAAGGGAAACGTTTTCCCTTTTTTTTTTCGAAATCAACTTCTTAATGTTGAAATGTGAGCTACTCTTAGACTTGAATGTATCTTTTGTGAAACCATGTGATATTTTATATCCATGAAAAAACATATGGGTTAATGAATACATGTTTCTTCTCATTTTCTTATAGAACTTAACAATGATCATTCTAAATTGTGATATATGCAAGTGTCATATTGAAATTTTATTTAAGAAGACAATTATGCTAGCTCACAAGTGTTCTCTTTTTTGAAACCATGTGAAACATATGGGTTAATGAACACATGTTTCTTCTTATTCTCTTATAGAAATTAACAATGTTCATTCTAAATTGTTATATATGCAAGTGTCTGATATCAAAATGTGATTTAGGAAGACAACTGTTAGCAATTCCACATAGGTCAACTAATATGAATATCACAATGCATCATACTTTTCAGTAACATTACAATGAAACATAACCCTTGAGGAACATAAAAAACCTATATAACCATTGATGAACGTCACATGCAACATAACCATAGAGAAACATCACAATGTAACATAACCATTGAGAACATCACAATCGAACATGACCCTTTTGGAATGTCTCAATGCGACAAAATGTTTGATGGACATTGCAATGTGATGCATCCATCGAGGGACATATCAATTTGACATAAGTCAATCAACATGAATGTTTTAATGTAACATAACCATAGTCAACTTTCGTAACTTCACGAGTGTCACAATATGACGTAAAACAACATAACCCTTCACGAACAACACAATGCGATGAACATAACCCAACACAACAATGTGACAAACATAACCCAATGTCGCATTGTCAATGTGAACCATAGTCAACCATGGTCAAGGTGAATCATCATCAACCATGGTCAACCATGGCCAAGGTTAAGCACATTGTCATCAACGTTCAACCATAGTCGACCATGGTCAACCAAACATAAATCAAAGTCGACCATAACCCAAATTCAACCATAAGTTGACCAAAGCCAACCATAAGTCAACCACAATGAGCCAAAGTCAACCATAATTTGACCATAGTAAATCAAACATAAAACAAAGTCGACCATAGTTAACCATGGTAAACCAAAGTAAATCAAGGTCAACCAAAGTTAACCATGATCAATAGTGGTCTACCATGTTCAACTAAAAACAACCATGGTTAACCATAAACAACCATGATCAACTAAAGGTAACCATAGTGAAACATGGTAAACCTTGCCATCCTTAGTCAACCACAAATCAATATGGTTATCCATAGTCAACATGTTCACCCATGGTCAACCATAATCAAACATGGTCAACCATAATCAAACATGGTCAACCAACTTCAACCATGGCTAGTAATAGTTTAACATTGTTAGCCATAGTCAACAATGGTCAACCAAATTCAAAGCTAATAAACTATTGTCATCCATAGTTTAACATTTTCATCCATAGTCTACCATGGTAAACTACGGTTAACCATGGTCAACACTATGGTCAACCATAAGTCTTCCATGATCCACTATGGTCAACCATGCTCAATCATGGTCAACTACGGTCAACATGGTCAACTATATCATAGATATTTCATTATTAATTATGTTGATATTTTAACTCACAAATCTTCTAATCCTCTCCAAGCACATCAACAACCAACTAGCACAACCACATTATTAAATATGTTTGATATACACCGATCTACATAATTCTCCACCTTAAATTAATGGTGCCAATCAACAAATATAAACCACCTTTAATAATGTAATTGTACTAATCTATTACACTATTACCATATTACCTATGAATGTTTTAATATAGGGAAATGCAAAGTGCTGAAATTGTAACTTAACAATTTGAATAATTTATATTTTGAATTTGTTTAAATTTAACCTTCTTAATTTTGAATACTTTCAATTTCAAACTATTTAAATCTGTAATTGGCCACCCGAGCAAGCCAACTCTTTGAAAAAGAGCGTAATAAGTCAAAAGCGACTACAATTTTTATTTGAAACCAAGTTGTAGAAAGGTACTTGATCAACTTGTGACTAAAACTTTAGTAAAAGTTCATTGATGAAAAGTGAACTAGCGTATTTGAAGTTTTACAGAGAAAATTTTAATCTCCAAAAAAAAAATAGATGATATGAAACAACGACATCACTCAACATTACATGGACTATTGGAAGTGATAATAAGCATTTCGTGACATTGAAAAGCACATAATCATAAGAGTTTTACTCACTAGGATAGGTCCAACAATCAATCAAAACAAGGGAATACCGATACTATTACCCAAGAAGAGGAAAAATATGTCACTTTGGACATTTAAAAAAAACCCAGACATGGTTAATATTTATATTAAAAGGGTGCATTGGTTGAAATTGGAAGTGCTAAAACTTTAAAGTTTGAAAGTGAAGGTGTTAAAACATTATGGCATATAAAGATTCTTAATAACAAGTGTTGCATAGCAGTTTACTCCAAATTTGAAATTGGAGGTGCTAAAACTTTAAAGTTTGAAAGTAGAGGTGTTAAAACATTATAACATATAAAGATTCCTATAATGTTGTATCAATACAATATACATGTGTTATAATGTTGTATCAATACAATATACATGTGTTATAATGTTGTATCAATACAATATACATGTGTTGCTTCTGTATAGAGGCTGATCTGGTTCACACCATCTTTTGCACGTTCGACAAATTTCTTTTTTTGAAAAGATGAAGTAAGAAATCGAATATGAGTTTTATAAATTAGAAAAAAAAAAATAAACAAAAAAAACAAGAAGAAAAAAGAAAAAAGAAAAAAGAAAAAAGAAAAAAGAAAAAAGAAAAAATCAAAATATATTTGATTATTTATGGGGTTTTTTTTGAAAATGTAAAATTTAAAATCAAATCTTTTTAAGAAATATAAAATTTAAAATCAAATCTTTTTTAGTAAAACCTAAAATAAAGTGTAGTAAACCATTTTTTTAGTAAAATCTAAAATAAAGTGTTGTAAACCATTTTTAAATATAAGATATAAAGATGGAAATGCCTTGCACTATTTTCAAAGAATTTATGTCAATAAATAAATAATCAAAAACTTTAAAATAAATTATTATTATTATATTTAAAAATGCTAAAATTTATAAAACCAATTTAGTTACCAAATTAATAAACTTTTGAAAAATCTACATACCCACATATGATGTGATTTAAGGTTGGCAAACATAGGTGGTTTGTGAACCTTAAATCATAAATATTTGCAGAAACTTTTCCTAAATTTTCAAAGATTTTATATATTTTATATAAAACTTAGGAGATTTTCCCAGCAAAAAATTTCGTAATAAAGAAATTTGTCCCTGTAAATCATCATTGAAAAAAGAAAACAATAGGCAAACACTAATCCTGAAATGCACTCATTATTTAATTAAAAATAAAATTTATTCTCCGCTCTGCTCTTCTGACAAATGAAGGGAGAGATAGCGAGAAACTTACCCTTCCATTTCCTCCTGAGGCTTGTCACTTAATAATTCCACCGCCATATTTTCTGGTTTCTGTTTTTGGCTTGATTTCTCTGGAAAGAAAATACCTCCTTCCCGCTGCAAAGCGGAATTGCTGGATGGAACCCTGGTCGTCGGACGAGGAATCTGATTTTGCCTAGCTTGAATGGAAGGGAAAACAGTTTTGGTGGAGTTATTTGGTTTTGGAGACAAACGAAAGTGGGGTATTGCAGAGAGCATTCAAACTGTGAGATTGGAGCTGGGATGCAACAGCAGTGTGGTAGCTGGGCAAGCCATTGCCATTGGTACAACAATTTTCTAGGGAGCTAACCTTATTATTCCTATAAATTTCCTTCTGTGTTGTTTTGGAGATTTGGAGGATATTGTGAAATATGTGCATTTTGTGCATTTTATCTTTTTACACTCGGACTGAGTTCTATTTTGGCTGAAACCTTGGTGCGTCTGGTGAAATTAACCCCAGGCGGCAGAGTCCGACGAGTCCAAGGAGAGGCGAAGCAAAGTTGTTCATCCCGGTGCCAAAGAGAAAGAGGTGGTAAATGCAAAAACTGAGCAGAGTAACAGTGAAAATTCAGTCGATTCCATTCCAAAACCTGCAAAAGAAAATCCAAGGCCTTTGGAGAACCAGAAGCAACACTACATTCATGTCAGGGCTCGGCGAAGGCAGACAGTTGACAGCCATAGCTTATCAAAGAGAGTAAGTTCTTTTATTTCTCATATAACCATTATTTACTATCGTTATTCAGAGCTAAAGTCATCGATATGTTTAGAATAACAACCATTCCGTTAGTTGCCAATTTCTATTGGTAGCAAAGATATGTGAAGGTGTTTTCCAAGCTTTCGATTGTCATACATGTAGATTAGAAGAAAGAAAACTAGTGCATGCATGAAATATTTGCAGGTCCCAACTCTTCCAATTTCGTTCAATAACCCATGGAAGCGATGTAGGCAGGTCCACAAACTTTTGATCCTCCTCTTCCACCACGACAGGCTGCCTGCTTACCATCTCTAGTATCACCACTCCGAAGTTATACACGTCTTACTTCATCGATGCTCTCACTCCAGAGCCACATTCTGCACATAATATTAATCATTAGAGAGTATTAGCATAAGATGGAATATGATCTCTGCAACTACACTTCATAACAACAATAAAGGGGAGTATTCATGTATAAGATGGAGTATTCATGTATATCAGCGAAAGGATGCGAATGGTTATGGCCCAATACAGGAGACGGTAATCACAACAACTCCAACATAGCTTATAACTAGCACAGCCGCTAACTCGCTGCTGGTGAACCCTCAAAGGCTTGTTGCTGGTAAAACTAAACGTGGCAGAAAGGCTTACAGCTGGTAAAATTATGTGGCCTGGTAAAATTATGTGGCCTAATTGTAGATATGTTACTTCATCTCATGTCCAAAGACTTAATTTTCCGAACAAATAACAAGAGATCTTTGAACGGCTCGGATTTGCATGTATATAACACATAAAATTGAGAGAAACCGCTAGTTAATCATAATCATAGGTGATAAATTGTGAAGCAAGAAATGCAGAGAGAAAGAATAGAACATAAAACAGTATATTAGAATATAAGAAGAAGAGTACAAAACGAGTACATGAAGAAGATCATGAAGAAGTGAGGTTCTACGCAAAGGGAAATAGCTGATCTAAATAGGCTCAAGCAAATCAAGAATAGAAAGTACAGCTGGCCAGAACAGCTGGCAGTGTACAGTCAGCCTGTTGAGGTTACATTATATTTAACACTCCCTTTTAAACTCAATAGTTACAAACATCAGCACTGATTATGCCTAAGTGTTGTCTCTGAAAATCAAAAACCGATTTTCCCAGTGGCTTTGTAAAGATATTAGCAAGCTGATCTTGAGAACCACAGAATTGTAGTACAATATCACCATTATTGACTAGCTCACGTATGAAATGAAAATGAGTGTCAATGTGTTTGCTTTTCTTGTGAAATACATGATTTTTAGATAAAGCAATTGCTGAAGTATTGTCACAAAAAATAGGAGTTGGATCCTTTTTTGTATGTGACATATCTTTCAACATTCTTCTCAGCCACACAGCTTGACAGGAAGTTGAGGTAGCAGCGACATACTCTGCCTCTGCAGAAGATATTGAAACAATTGGCTACTTCTTTGATGCCCATGAGATTAGGTTCATGCCCAGTTGAAAAATATGTCCAGATGTGCTTTTCCTGTCATCTAGGCTGCCTGCAAAATCACTGTCTGTGTAACCAGAAAGTTGATTACTATCAGATTTAGTGTACCATAAGCCGAAATTGAGAGTTCCTGCAACATATCTCAGAATTGGTTTCGCCATTTTCCAATGAGAATCTTTGGGGGATTCCATGAATCTGGAAACAAGGCTGGTTGCATACATAATGTCAGGCCTAGTTGCTGTAAGATACAACAAACTGCCTACCAAACTTTTGTACAGGGTAGAGTCCACTGTAGGACCTTCATCATTCTTGCTCAATTTTGTGCCTAGTGGTATGGGGGTTTCTGCTGGATTGCATTCTTCCATGCGAAATCTTTCGAGGATGTCTGCTGCATACTTTTGCTGACAGACAAAAATGCCTTTGGCTGATTGATGAACCTCAATCCCTAAAAAATATTTCATTATGCCAAGATCTGTCATCTCAAACTCAGTTTGCATGGCATGTTTAAAATCTGTTAACTCAAGATTTCCCGTATAGATCATGTCATCAACATATAAACATACAATCAAAATTTTACCATGTTGATCTGTTTTGGTGTAAAGAGTTGGCTCATTTTGACTTTTGTTGAAACCACTTTTGATCAGGTAAGTGTCAATTTTGCTGTACCAAGCTCTTGGAACTTGCTTTAAGCCATACAAGACTTTCTTCAACCGATATACTTTGGCTCGCTGCTCTTGGACTTCAAATCCAGGTGGCTGATCGACATAAACTTCTTCTTCTAAGAAACCATTCAGGAATGCTGACTTGACATCCATCTGGTATACTTGCCATTTGTGTTGGGCTGCTACGGCCAATAAAGTCCTTACAGTGTCTAATCTTGCTACTGGAGCAAAAGTTTCACCATAATCAGTACCAGGTTGTTGTGAGAATCCTTTGGCAACAAGTCTTGCCTTGTGTTTTTCGATCTTCCCTTTTTCATTGAGTTTAGTTTTGTAAACCCACTTGACAGCAATACTCTTCTTGTGACTTGGAAAATCAATAAGATTCCATGTCTTGTTCTTCTCAATGGAGTCAATTTCTTGGTTCATGGCTTGAACCCAATGTGGCTCCTTAGCTGCTTCCTTAAAGGATGTAGGTTGACATGACATTAAAGCAAATAGGTTGTGTTGTTCAAAGTCATCCAACTGCTGATGGATTTCTCTCAAACTTCGAGTTCTCTGATTTTGTGGTTCAGAGAATGATTCTCTGCTGGAAGTTGAGTTATCCTGAGAATTTTTAGGTTGTCTTTGTACCCGCAATCTTGGAAGAATAGTTTGAGGTACTTGCTGTCCTGAATTTTCTGCATTTTCAGAACTTGGCAGTAATGGATTTTGACTGTCCATTTGCTTGAGCAATTTTCTGCTGATTAGTCATGGCGGACAGGTCTGCTATATCTGGTTCTACATATCCATGATCCACTGGATCCCAACACTCTTGTGCTTGCAAGAAGGATCTCATTCGAAGAGACCAGAACTCATAGTTCTTTCCAAGAAGAATCAGACCCTGTGTTGGTCCTAAATTTCTAGACGTCGCCATCTTTTAAGGAATTCAACAAAACAGAAAAAAAATTCTTACTTACCTGTCTCCTACATGTAATTTGCAGTGGTTTCAGAACTCCGTTAGACGAGACCTTTGAACTCTCCAACTTCCGATTGCCAAAACGCCGATTGTCGATGAGAGCTTATCGGCCTTGAATTGGCCCTTAGTCTCCGATCAATGTGACCACACGCCTAAAGGTTAAAGCGCTGCATATTTTTTCGGTTCTTTGTCCTCTTGAATCCCCGATTGCCGATTTACTGATTTCCCGATATGGATTTTCTCGCCTTAGCCCCTCCTAGCTATGCCCTAGTCCATGTGACCAGTTATCACAAGACTGCGGCCTTATCTTTCTTTTGGGGTTTTTTTTTGGCTTCGAGAAATCCTGATGTGCTCTAACTTTAGTTAGCCCTTCGGAATAGACTCGTGGTCCACGCGACCTTGCCTTATATGACCATAGTCATACCTCTTTTCCGAGATTCGGGGTTTTGAATGTCGAAATGTATTGGAACTGTTGTCCACGGAATCCCTGATCTCTTGATGCAGGAGCATCCACACCTCATCAAGTGAGCCAGCGCGAGGAGAAAGAAGAGACAGCTGGACAAGCCAACAAACTTCAATTTTGAATTCTACCTTGATATTGTTGCGTCGCCATTTAAATGAAGGCGTTCAAAGCCGAGCGCACTTGTATTATATTATAGATAGGAAGGCATTTAATAGTTTTAATGCTGTTAGATATGAATTAACTGTAGATTAGACAGTTTTACTTTCGAGAGGGAAAACGGAATATAGGCACCCTCCTTTGTATCATTGTATTATCATTCTCATTCATACAGGAAAAAGAGCAAGCAGAGAACTTGTGAAGAACACCCATGTACAGATTGAATTAATAGAGGAAAGACTTTGATTCAATTCCATGGCTGTGTTTGTTTTTTGTGTGTTGTTGATATTATGCTGTTGCATACTTGCTTCTTTTTATGCCTTTCTTCTATATGCTGCATATGTTATTGCATGGTAGGTTCGAAACCTGAGAGAATGAGGAAATAAGTTTCAATTGTTTCTCTGTTTGAGCCAGGAGATTCCTGCATAGAGTGCAGTTGAAGTCCTCCGCATAGAGTGCGTCGAGGAGGCTCTACAGTTAAACTCTCATTCTCGCTCACCCAGAAGTTGAATTGGGTTGACATAGTGTGCAGGTGAAGTGCAGGTCAAGGTCGAAGCCTCAGCAGGGAGTCTGAGCAAAGGAAGGTAGGGACTGCTGTCTCTGTGGACGCGCAGGGTCTGGACGACTTCAACACTTTGAGAGCTGTTGGAAGCCGAGCACGTAAAACGTGCGCGGAAGGTCTCTGAAGGAGTCAGAGAATAAAAGCTCAAGAGGGATAGTTCCGTGGAGAATGCATTGGAGCAGACCCAGGAAGGATTTGAACCGGAAGCACTTTGAAGCGGAGGAGATTTTTCAAAGAAGAGAACCGACGATCAAAGTTTGTGGAGGAGAATCACGAGATCCCGCTGACCATCCGATCGGGAAAGAGTTGCGTAGGAGTTGTCCAAAGGCGCAGGAGAGAACTGGCCATCGGATCTCGACCCATCGGGGTTCGGCGTTTGGCGAGGTAAGTGTTTCGTGACTTGCCAAATCGCGAATCGCGATTTTCCGAGTTGACGGGAGCTGTTTATCAGAAACGGGACAGGTGTTGCGAGATCCCAGGGAGTCGGGATTCAGCACTTCGGCGTTTCCAAAGTCGAAGGGACCACAAGGGACCAGCAAAGTCCCGAATTGCGACGGGTCCCACAGTGATAGCGTGGGTGTTGACAGGCGTCATCGGGGTTTCGGCATTCGGGATTTTCCAAGGCAAAGGACTCGCGACAGTTGAAAACGCGATCCCGTGATCCCCGATCGCACGAGTGGAAGAGTTATGTGGTAGTGTGGGACCACAAGACATAGTGGGAGATAGGTGGCGTCAATTTGGAGTTCGGAGTTCGGGGATTGAAAAAGGCAGTGAAACATGACATCGCCATTCCCGATTTCCCGATAGGGAAAATCCCGATATCCAAAAGGGTTGACCCGTTGACCATCGGGGTTCGGGGTTTTGAGTTGCATGTGACTGCGCTCACAGAATTCATGAGATTGCGAATTCCGATTTCCCGATTTCCGAAAGGGAGATCGCCGAAGGAGCTTACTGTGGGTAGTGGACTCCCGAGTGGAGTGGAAGAGTACTTTGACTCTTAGGGGTGAGATCGGAAGAGCGGTTCAGCAGGAATGCCGAGACCGATCTC